>CH003228.1:670804-716017 GCA_000149265.1 Ciona savignyi | reverse complement strand
TTGAAAAAAATGTTATACCTTGGCAATTTTTTTATTCGTTTGATACAGCTTAAAATGGGCAAAGTCCGTTAAGTGCTTTATACATAAGCACATAGTTGATCAGTCATGGTGGAAATTAAACCACATACCCATTACAACAACACACTTAAACATTGCAGTGATATTAATCAATCAAAAAGTTGTTACCTGTGTTGCAATCAGAACCTGTCCATCCAGCTGGACACAAGCACTTGCCGGTGACCACATCACAGTTTACCCCCACACCAGAGCACTGGCAGATCTGGGTACACCCATAACCAAAATGTCCTGTTGAACATGGCTGACTGCATCTGTATGAAAATATTTATGTTGTGCACAGAGATTTAATACAGAATAATAAATGTTAAAATCGCCATTGAAATAACAACCAAGTAGAACCAAAGGGGGAAAATATTGTACAAAACACAAACAAGCTAAATTAATTGATTATCATATAGGTCAACGTACGTAGTGCCAATGTAACCTGGTCCACAGACACAACTCCCAGTTGTAGGGTCACAGTCTGCACCATTCATGCAATTGCAGGAATATTTACAGTCTTGTCCATATGTTCCAGGAGTGCAAGCTAAAATATGGCAATTAATAATCAAAATTTGTTGGAAGAGTTTGTGCACTAAACAGCAGTTGTATTAAAATTGAAACATTTATTTAAAACACCACAGAAATCATTTTCCTCCCTCTACATGCATTTTTGTATTGTAATTAGCCGGGTATTGGCTAAACAAAGTAGATTAATTGGTTGAATAAAAATGTCAAAAACTTCTCAACCACATACAGCACGATGCAATGGATCAGGAAACGTAATAGTGAGCGCAAGTTAATCTAAAGATTGCTTGTATAATAACATCCCTTGCACTTTCCCATCCATTGGATAAACATAAATTTCAAAAATATCAAAAAAAGGAAAAATAATTTAAAGATTTTTCTCAGTAATATGTGATGGCTATTGCTAATAAAATAAAATAAATTAACAATTACCAAAGTTACTGTAACCCTTAATAGAAATAAGTTTATTTAAAAATTTTGTTGCAGAATTTTTAATAATGACTGTTATAATTGTGTGAGCTTCCAGTTTATTACTACAAATAAAAGTTTATCTGCAGTGCACAATTAATGGTAATAACCAGTGACCCAAATATCCCTATCATTATTATCGAAGTTAATTAAAATTGACTGGGATACCAGAATTTTTGTGTCATCAACTCAGAAATGCAACCACCTACCTTGGTCACATAGTTGTCCTGTATACCCCATGATGCATGTGCATGCCCCTGTAGCCACATCACAACCCGATGAGAATTGAGAGCAAAGGCACTGGTTCAAGCAATTCAAACCCCAGTATCCAGTAGGGCAGGCTGCAAATATTTGTACCAATTTATTACTCATATCACCGGAGTGGTTGTGTTTCCGACAACACTCTTGTACACTTACTTTTTGTCTTTGCTTTGTATACTATGATAAACCAATACAACCAAAAATAAACAATAAATAAAGAAATTTTAAAACAAAAAAATTGATAAAACTACTGAAAAACTATAAATTAAGTTTTTTTTGTTATAACATTTATTGGAAATGTTTTTGGGTAAAATAAGATAGTCTAATTGCTATTGTGGTAGTCAAGCCTTATCCGCAAGGACAATTTAACAGGGAGTCCGACCGATAAGACTGGTGGGTTAGTGCAACGCCTTTTAGCCAAAGGGTTGCAGGTTTAAAACTGGTCACTAGCCAGTCGGTTGTGTCTCAGGACAGACATTGTCTGAACCCAGTGGATTAATGGGTTCTATTAAATTGAAGGAACGTATGAATCATACACAACACATTGCAATAGCTCCGGCAACCCGACGGTGGGTGCGAGGTGATCTGACAATGCCTGTGTGTTAACCCCCTTGGTTTTCCCATTCTCGGCGATAAACATGAATAACCTACTTTATTCTAACATACAATTTAATTCAGAAACAAAGCTACAAATGAAAAACCTACCCTGAGTACACGTAGTACCAGTATAGCCAGCATTGCAAACACATGTTCCATCATAAGGATTGCATGTGGATTTGCTGGGATCACATTGACAGGAGTATTTACAGTCAACACCATATTTTCCTGGTGTGCATTGAGATTCACACAACTCTGAAATATAAGACATAAAAAAAAAAAAATTATTTGTTATATTTTACAGAACCAGTTTTCTCGCAAAGCAACTTGCTATTTGGCATTAGACTTATCAAAATCAGTATCATGTTACTTTGCAGCCAACACAGTGATGTCTTTTAACTAGTTTTCCTGGGGAATGGTGGGGGTATTTTCGGTATATAGATTCGGACGAGTAGTCAAATTAACAACTTGAATATTGCATAACTGTAATTAGCTCAGGAAAAAAATAGTATATAATACGAATTATACCATCTGTGAGTCTTTAGCCATGTAACAACTCATACATGCACATCTTGTTTAAATATTCATTTTTATCTCACACTCACTTATTTTTAAAAGGGTCGTGTGCAGGTTGCTTACAAGACAAAGCAGTAATTATTAAGCCAGGAAAATACAAATCTTACATTCATGCATTACCTCCAGTAAATCCAGCTAAACAAGTACAGGCACCAGAAACTGAATCACAAAAGCTGCTTTGACCCGATATACACTGGCACTGTGCAACACAGTCGGGCCCATAGTAGCCTTGATTACACTGCAGTGCAAAGTACAATAATTAACGAAAAGAACAAAACAACAAAAAGTGATGTGTTTTAATTGTTGAATGGAAACATACAGTTATTATTGTCATCAAATATCCCATTGCAGAGTGTTGAATGTCACTTCTTTAGTATTGGTAGAACCCATCAATGCACTGGGACCAGGTAAATGACCGCTAGGGACAATGCCTTGTCCAAGAACAAAACCAACTAGTTGGCAAACAGTTTTCAACTGGCAACCCTTTCGCTGAAAGCAACCCTTTCGCTGACTAACCACCAACTATTTGGGCAGATTACAGGATGAGATTTAGTTTTTAAATAAAGTTCAATTAATTATCAGGTGAGAACATGTAAAGCAGATTATGTGAGCAAAAATACAATAATCGCATTTATTCATTTTAAGAAATTCCACTTTGATTAAATATTGTTTGTTAAATACATTACCCATATTCAATTAGCATGTGGCTGTTTTGACAGAATTCAAGAAATATCGTAAAAATTCTTAAATATAAATTAAAATAAATTAAAGTAAAATCTAGATTATTGGGGTGGATATTGCAAGTTGTATATACCGATTTGGAGCAGTCTGATCCAGTATAACCTGCCAGGCAATCACAGCTTCCATCAATCGAGTTACAAGATGCACCATTCATACATTTCCTGGGAGTTAAACCTTATTCTTTATCCAAAAGTATTGGTATTGGCAAATAAGTATTTCTCAAGCAGCTCAACTTAGATTAATGGAGATATATATCAAGTATTAGACTTTGATTGTTTTACCCAGCGAACAATATTTGCCAAGTCAATTTGCTAAGCTAATAAAGCATGTTGTATAGCATACAGACATTGCTATAATTTTTTTTGTAAAATTTATTAATTAAATTGGTTGAAGCTACCAGTTGTTATATTCGTTCAACCGAACAGCTTGTTTTTAGCGTGCTACCTTTCTGCTGAAGAGTTGCAGATTGGAAACTGTGCTCTAGCTAATCAGTTGTTTTTAAGTAACATGCTTGGTGAATATTGCCTGAACTATGTGGATTAATGAACTCCACTAAATTATAGGAACTTTTCAATTATACACAAAGCAATAGCTCCAGTAAATTGATGGCGGGCACGAGGTAGTCTCAATGTTGCCAATGCGATTGACGCCTTCTGTATTTTCCGAGATTTAATTAACAAACTTGTCCTACATCCTGCAAGTCTATTGCTAAGTTAGGTGGTGCTCAACTTGTTATACATACGTGCAGGTGTACTGACAGTCCTGTCCATAGGTGCCAGTTGGGCAGGAGCGGTCGCAATATGGTGGCGCGAATCCTGGGTAACAATTGCATGCGCCAGATACATGGTCACAACCTCCTGCAGCATTCAGACCACAAGTAGGGCAAGTATAAGCACAGTTATCACCGAATTTATTCACCTGTATGCATGTAAACTATATTGTTCTGTCGCAACTAAATACTTGCACCTGTTGCTACACCCCTTCCTTACTGGAGTACTGATAAGTGAGATTTACGCTCTTGCTCTGTTAAATATATATAGAAACTTGTAATCTCTACAATATGACATTAGAAGATCTTGATGTTAGTGCTAAAATAATTTCTTATTTAAAGTCGAATGAAAACTATTACTCTGATATTCAAAAAATGCTAGGACACAATTACAAACACACAATGATGTAATGACTAATAAATAATCAAACATGGAAACGTAAGTAAAAACATATGGTATTTAAACTTAACGAACAAAGGTATTTAAACTTACTGGACAGGTTGTTGAGCAATAGGTACCAGTATAACCAGGCAGACAATTACAGTCTCCAGTTACTGCATCGCATATTCCATGCTGGGAGTCGCAGTTGCAGGTAAACAAACAATTTTCTCCATATTTATCTGCGGATTGCAAAATGTATTATTGGTTAGCAATGCAAACACAAAAGATATTTCTGGTTTATCATCTACCATGTTGACTGGACTTGGCCGTGCAACTTAGTTAAGCATTTTAGACAGATCATACAGATTTAAACTTAAAATTTTTTAAACTGTAGTAATATAGAATTTTAAACGGTGAACATGCTAAATTGCGACAATACAGAGCTATGAAATTTACCAGTCATAAATGACCTTCAAATAAATGATATTGAGTAAATTAGTGTGGTGGCATTTATTTTAACATGAAAAACATAAATTTTGAATTAAGCATAAACATCTAGTCTGTGGTTTCGTAAGTAGCTAATCTCCATCTTGAATATGATTCAGATTTTATTTGCATCGAGGAAACGAAAAGCTATCATGCCTAGTCTTGTGATTTAATGGAATTATAAGTGCAAACAGTTTGTTGTTGCTACAATAAAAGAATGAATTCAAAGTAAATTTGAATTATAATTAAAGCACTATTATTGCTAAACCAGAGCAATGTTATACACTGATTTTCTCAAGTCCATAAATACAAGGATATTATGAATGTAGCACAAATTTTCTACAAACCTTTCTTTACCCTGAAGTTTTCTGTAGTAATCATAAAAATATCTGAATTTCAATACAATACAAACCTGAAGGGCATATCTGGGTGCAAATGGGGCCGGTGAACCCAGCGTTGCATGAACATGACCCATCTATTGGACTGCAAGTTCCTGATACACACTGACATATCTGTTGGCAGTTATCACCATAAAATCCAGTCGAGCACTGCAGTTGACATGAAGTGCCCTGGAAGCCTGGTTGGCAAATACACACACCAGTTGCCTAAAATGTTTAGCGTTAAATTTCTCTTTTATCATTAGTTCAGTGAAATGCATTACAGGATCACAGCTTCCACCATTCAAGCAGTTGCAATTGAAAGCACAGTTCTTCCCATAAAATCCACTCGGACATGTATCAGCACATTTCGTCCCGGTATAACCAGCAGGACAGTCGCATGATTGATCTGACAAACACACTCCTTGGTTTAAACAGTTACAACCTGTCCCCAAGCACTCTCCAGATGCACACTATAATGAAAATGTGTGGTTTATTATATATCACCAGATGGGAATCCACATTAAAGGGTTTAACAATACCTATATTAAAATTACTGCTGCTTGTACATTTTCTATTGAAACAATTTATTATTAGTTATAACTTTGGGACATTCAATTAGATACAAATTCAATTAGATACAAACGGGTTACAGCAGTGTACAAACTCATACTTGGGTATTGGTAGGTTGGTAATCGCTTGCGTTCTTGAGCAAGGCATTTAGAAGTTGTTGCTTTGGACCCAGTGGATTAATTGGTTGAATAAAAATTAAAGCTATGAAACATGTTTAACACATTGCAACATAGTACAAAGTAAATATTAATTAATGTTCCCACTGTGTTTTCCCAACCAGCAGATGAACTTGACTATCCTACGGAGTATTAGAATATGCACCCTCAGCTTTAATGGGTATATATTGACCAATTGACCAAGTACATAGGATAATATTTTGTAATACAAGTTACATGACAATTAATATCAAGACAGTAAAGTAGCAATCCTAACTAAATAAGTCTAATCTAAAATTACAATACTATGCTACATATAAAAAGCAATGATAATATCTAAGTTACGTTAAGTTCACAATAATTCCCAGAGTATCCATTCTTGCATGTGCAAGATCCAGTACTTGTATCACAGCGTTCTGTATGGGCTGCTTCACACATGCACAGATACGCACAGTCTTGGCCCCAATGTTGGGAATCACATGTTATTTGACATGAATTGCCTGAATAACCAGGCTGTGGAAAGAAAATATATTATAAGTAGGTTTATTTTTTGTATCCCAATGGGTGGATAATCTGCAGTCCATATACATGGGTCTATTAAGTGCTTAGGTCAATAAAGACCACAACCACACTGTTTAATGGGCAAATAGATAATCGAAATCCACATTATTGCCACAGGATGTTGTAGAAGTTGAATTGAATTTGTTTGGATATAAACTTCAATTTACCAGTAATACTTATATGTTTTTTTTACCCTCTCAAAATAATTCCTTTTGAAAACCTTTAGTAATTTGGTTATTTTATTACATACTTGCAAATCTAAGATGTCGCCCTTTAACTATTTAAATTATTGGATTTTTTCATTTAACTGCAAATGTGTGAAATTAGTGAAGTATTAAAATGAATACAATAGGTAAGGAGTATTCCCACAATGGGTGTATTTTATTGAAACAATTTTATTGCACTCATCATTACAGTGAACCCAATCACATAACTAATAAATTGTTGGTTAGATGTAAATTGGGGTGTGGCTAGTTATACCCAAGGGATGATGCGTTCTACAAAATTAAAAAAAAATGTCTGAATCATACATGCTGCAATAGCTCCGATAACCTGATGGTGGGCCTGAGGTAATATGACGATTACCTGTGTGTCAGCATCATTTGCGTTTCCAATTCACAGGGTTTAACATGTATCCATCCTATACTAAAATAATTCAAAACTGACCTTACAGTTACAAAAACCAGATACAGAATCACAAGAAGTGTAGCCAATTGAATTGCACACACACTGTTGCTGGCAACCATTGCCATAATAATCATCAGGACATGAATCTAGACACTGCAACCCAATAAAACCCGGTGGGCAACTGTTGCATGAACCAGTAATCGGGTCACATGAGCTTCCCTGACATGAGCAAGTAGAGGAACAACCAGCCCCTGGGACAAGAAACTGTCAACTAAACTCAGTTAAACACCAATCAATACTCATCTCTATGAATTGATACTCATTATGGGCAAACATTAATGTCCATTTAATAATGTTTACAATGATTTGTTTAAATTTCTGAATCTTGAATTATGGTATTTAAATGAAACATGCTTGATTTTGAATTAGCTTTTTACCAAATGTTCCAGGAGAGCAGGTGGTGTGACACTGCAAGCCTGTATAACCAGGTTTACACAAGCATTGTCCCGTTGTAGCATCGCACTTTTGAATGTTTTCCACACTGCATTGGCACTGATTCGCACAATCATTACCGAACCTTAAAAAAATAATGGGGATGAATTTTTAGAAGCTTAGTTTGTTTACATTAAACAAATTTATGTATTAAGGGTACAGAAAACAAAGTGTTCAAATATAAAATTCCAAGGGTACTTTTTAAAATCTGAATATCCTAAAACAATTTTACCATATCTTGTTGCTGTAAATAAAATTAGTGACACAACCTGTAATAACGAAATAAAATTATAATGAAATCATATATTCTAACAAAAACAAAAAATTGTTTTTCCACTAGTATGTAAAAAAATATGTTACGAAATCTATCTTTTAGCAAACAGAGACTCACGTGCCAACAGGGCAAGCCATGTCACAAGTGGGACCTGTGTAGCCCACTCCACACAAGCAAACTCCTGTGTTCACATCACAACCAAGTGCATGCACACCACAATTACATATGCTTTGACAGGTAGTGCCCCAATAATTTGGAGGGCAGCCCTGTAATAAAAAGGCCACATTTGATGGAACATTTGGTGTCATTGTTTAATTTTAATGTGAATATTGTCATTATGCTGTCCCTGGTTTTAATATTTTTGTGACTGATAAAGTTTAGTATTCGTTGATAGATGTTTGTGATGGTTTGTTTACAAAGCTATCTCTGCCAAATTGACTTTTCAGTTTTGCAGCTAAAAAAATTTGACCAATTTTTAACATAAAGATATACCTGATGAATATAATTTAGTAAAAAATAAGCCCTTTTACCCTTTAACGAAATGTTAACTTAATGCAGTGCAAAGTTCATAAAATTTAAAACAAAACATAACAAACATTTTCGCAATGTGTCCCAGAGGTTCCTGATGAGCAGCTGCATTGTCCTGTTTTCGAGTCACATGAATGTCCATTACAGTTGCATTGATTTACACAGTTGCTGCCCCAGGTGCTCTCTGAGCAAGGCTGGTCACACTTACTTCCACTGTAACCTGAATGTTTATGCTTGTGAAAGTGAAAAACAGTGTTCGTTCATCAGATAACACAATTGGATAAATATATATAATAAAATAAACAGGTGTAAATAGCCAAACATTAATGAGACCTACTAACTTTTGTAAGCTATGACTCTCGACAAAAATTACACTTTGTTTAAAACCCAACTGTAGAACTGTAGTATCACATTCACATTACCATTATCTCTTTGTCCGTCCTCACTACAATATGCACAAGCCATGTGGATACTCCCAACCCTAGAATACAAAAATGCACCAAACCTACCCACCAGCATAACAAGTACATATTCCATTGGTTGGTGAACATGCCCCATGATTACAGGAACAAGCAGATGCACAATTAAGTCCCCAGCTTCCTTCCGGGCACAAAACATCACACTTCGCACCAAAGTATCCAACCACACATGTGCAATCTCCAGTGGACGGATCACAAACAGGCAAACTTCCATCTTGTGATGCATGAGGCTGGTAATACCAAGATTAATTGACTGATAACAATTTTTCTAACAATCTGTTGTTTCATTGTTTCTTAAAACCAATAAAATAAGGGGTTGAACAAAAACTATAATGATTATGTACAACACACTGCAACATGTGCCAACCCAACTATGGGAAAGAGGTAATCTATATATTCCCCATATTAGTGGTGTTGTTCCACAAATGTATTCTTTGGTTTAGTATTTTAAACATATGGTACTTACCACATCACAGGAGCAGGTCTGAGCACAATCGACCCCCCACATGTCTCTGGCACAACCATACTGACACCTGTTCCCATAGAAACCACTCTTACATTTACATTTTCCAGTTTGCGGGTCGCATGTATCCGAATGTGCAGTTGTACATGCACACTGTTCCAAGCAATCTGTGTGATTATGTTGGCAGTTAATGAACTCAGTAAAACGAATGTATGTGACACTATAGTTTTAAATTAATTAAGATACAGAAATACATTTCCAATATGATTAAAATGACACATTATAACACAAAGTTGAAAACATTTTCTAGCATCTCTGACAGAGACAATGGCCATTAAAAATTTTGCTTATAGATTACTCTAGGGATAAAAATAAGTTGCTGTTTCTTATGTTTCACACTAGCATGAATTCTTTTATGCTTGACTGAATTGATTTTAAACAGGTTTCCAAATTGCAAATTAAAAAAATGCCAACACTTAAGTATGCTGACAGTACCCAAAACCAAAGAAACTTATAAGCATATTTCCTATTTTAATCCTCACCTTGACCCCATGTCCAGTCAGTACAACTTTCTTCGCAACTGTCCCCAATAAAACCAACTTCACAGAAGCATTTTGCCTTGTACTCTGATATGTATCCGTCGTTGATACATTCTCCCCACGTCGTCTGCAATGATAATACAAATCTGATCAGTGACAATGACAATAGTCAAGACTAGCCTATATACCAGTAGATTCCTGATCACAAAATTCAGTATTATTAATATAAGTTGGAGATTGCAGTGTAATATGATGAATACAGATAATTTGTTAAATATCCTTCAGTAGATACAGTATGTTTGAATTATACATGGAAAGATTAAACAAAATGCACAAAGCAATTTAAGATATTTGGATCATGTTATAGGCTTAGCAATAGCTTGATACAACCATGTTTATAGCCAAATTTTAGTATTCTGTTATTTAATACTGCATAAATTTACTAATAAATTGGAATTAACATTAGAAATTAACTTTTTAACATATTTAAATAATTCCAGAAATTCAGTAAAAAAATAAAATTTACCAATTGGTTGTTTTGGTCGACATTATTGCCACACCATGGTTTACATTCCTGTACAACACCATTATGTTCGACTGCAGCCCCACCCTGTGGCGGAGGTCCATACACTGTGATACGATTACCGGCTCCACACCATTGCTGGGCATCTCCGGAACAAGCTGAATTGCAATCACTGGGAATATATTGTTTGATGAAAAATAAATTATTTTCATCTCCCCCCAACAAATTTTTTTTTATCAGAAAAAGTACCCATTTTAATATATTGCTTTACCACCGACATATGCATAACTAAAGTAAATAGGATGTAATGAAAAAAGGGGTCAAATGTCCATGCTTGTCTCCATGTAACAACAAGCAAAATAACGTTATTGGTTTCAAATGCTTTGATACGTTGTACTGCATCTGCTTGCTATCTTTTCACATTTATAACAAAATTTACATCACAGTACAATTTTTAAATAAAAGAAACAAAATATTATTTTATAAAAAAAATTATATAAAAAGATGGATTTACCTTTCTTCTACCCTGACTTCTTTTCCGAGCTGGTTGTCACAGAAACATTCATTTGAATATTCTGTCCCTGAATACTTGTAATTTAGGCTTCTACATTTCTTGATGCAAAAATCAGGAGTTACTTGTTTCAACTCTTCAGTGGACAACTGAGCCTGGAAATGATATTTGTTTTAGTTATCTGGGAGATTTTCATGTTTATCACAGTGACTTGGAAGCCCACAGTTGATGCAATAAACTTGTGAGAGTGGTGAAAACTGATGGGTTACTAAAATACATTGGGTTTGGTGTACTTCTCATATTCTGGATACAGCTCTATTTAAATAGATAATACGTGCAGTAGAGTACTGGGGGGGTGTTATGCGGTCGCGACAACCCCCTTTTAGTATGACGCTAGGTAAATAATCTTTGTGTTAATATTTAAACAATAAAATAATTCGAAATGTTTATATAACTATGCTTTAACTTCTATCTCATAAACAAATTATTGTGGAAGAAAAAGTAAAAAAAGTACAAAAATGAACAATTCACTAAATAAAAAATCGATTATAAGTCAAGTGATACCTGTAACTTCAATAGACGATCTGGATTGTTGTCAACAAAACAGCCTAAATACACTTCGTTACCATAGATTGTGTTCGATATGTCAATTTGTTGCTGCCCCAAATAGCTTTTATCCTGCAGAATAAAATATTTTACAAAAGCTGTATTTATACAGGAAGGAATACTCTCATTTTGCTAATCAAGTCTAGGTAAGAAATAACATAATTATCCTAAATGTTTTTAAAGTGTTTACTTAAACCACAAATTAGGTCCAAATTTAGTTTAAGTAATTGTATTTTAAGATGGGCCACAGGTGCATATTACATTTCACAAGTCAGAAAGATAGTTGGAGCTATGTTACACAAAAAATTTTGTAAAATTAGCATAATAATACCCATTAATTACTATTATATAGGATGATGGGAAGAAATATCCACAAGTACTTACAGGGAATGTGGCATCATATGGTTTAAGCACAGCATAGTCTGGCGTGTCACCAAATATCTCCACGTAATCAATCCTGATCCTCCCATGACCCCCATCTCCACCACAAGCTACGTTGGCCCCATGTCCCCCTCTTCCCCCATCCGCAGATATTCGGTTTAAACCTACCAAGAAAATTTAATTCAGTAATTTACTACAAACAATATAGTAAAAATGTCAAGTTTATTGCTTTTATTAATCGCATACGGTAAATTAAACTATCTTTATTTGCCAGCAAGTCCTGTTTCCAGGTAGGAGCTAAAAAAAACATTGGGACAGAAACTTTTTGTCTTTGGACATTAACATTTGGAACAGAAACATTTGTGACAAGGTACTTAATAGGAATTCCTTAAACCAATTAGATTGTAACAGGTTACTTTAATGGGTGAAAAGCTCTAATGGTAATAAATTTAGCAACTAGATCAGAAAATACAAGTGTTTATACATATATATCTTATAGCCTAATAAATAAATTTCTTGGTAAAGTTGAGGCTTGTATTTAACATCTGCATTTTCTCATGCAACTACCCAATGATGCAAAGATTAATCATTAATATATTGTACTCACCTACATTGACAACCTGGCCCCTCAGGTACAAACTTCCTCCACTACCCCCTCCCCCTGCGCCCGAGAAGTCATAACATTCTGTGGTCGAGCCACCGACACATCCGTCTTGGTTGGAACAGGCAGGTGGGCAAGCATCACAGCTGGGAAGTAAGACAAGAAACTATTAAGATTCGATACTCATTTACATAATAGAAAAACCTGTATAGTACTAATGTGGGGATTGGACCTAAAATTTTTTTCACTGTTGTGATATATGTTATTACCGTATCTATTATAAGATAGAAACCTTTCATCTAGTATTTTATAAATCTCCTGTAAAATTATCATTGATTGCCAAAAGTTGAGTTTTAGTTCGGCAGTAGCATTGTGCAACCCACTTTAATTTGTCATTTGACCAACATAAAAAAGCATTTAAACAATGAAACAAATTTTAGAACCAGATTGTTAATAGCATTATAAGTCCTAGGGAATGGTTTAAGGATAAACTAAATGTACCTGGTGCTGACATCACCTTGGCCTATTTCTCCATTCACTTGAACCAGACCCACCACCTCGATATGACGCAGAGCATCAAGACGTATTGCACCACCTCCATTACCACCTCTGCAAAAGTACTGTTAGGTTCTAATAGTCAATTGTTAGTCACAGCTTAATAGTTCGTATTAAAGGTATCACCTTACCACCTTCACATTTGCAAGTCGCAAAAGAAAAATTCATTAAAGAGTGATCATAATTTCACCTTCCTCCTTTTGGGTTATCGTTAAGCACATTATCATTTCCCCCACTTCCACCACCAGAACCGAGGTAGAGTGTTTTAAGCAGGTCATCTCCATAACTCTGACCACCTCCTCCACAATGTGTAACATCCTTACCAGGTCTCAATTTACATGTGCCGCTGCAAAAACAAAAATGTGCATAAGCAAAGTTTTATACACCGCAAATTAGTACTCTTGAAACAAAAGCTTACAAAAAAAATTGAAAACTGTCTTTATAAATGCTAGATGGGGCAAAATTGACATAACTTTTGATTCCTACAATCATGGTGAGAAGATGTATTGATAGTCAAAACTTTGTGCAAATTATGCGGTTTAAAGCGTAATGTTGTCGCAGATAAAGTAATGAGATAAACCAAATGACCGTTACTCAAAATAAAAAATTTGGAATATTGCTCATGGAAAGGACCAGTTATATTTAGGGCAAAATGCACTAACATACCCATTTGAGCCATAACCGCCTCCTCCCCCTGGCTTGCCATGGTCAACTGACCCATCTTTTTCACCCCCACCTCCACCTCCACCCCCTGTTGTTGTATCAATTGTATTCGATGTCGGGTAAGCCCCCTTAAAACTTTCACCCACAGCACCCCCCTGATGTTCAGTTGCTGGGGATGTGCCACCTCGATATCCTTTTCCAGTTGCCGTCAGCGTACCATAAATATCAATGTCCTGGCATGATAAATTCCATATTCAAAAATATGGAAAAATTTGTCTACATCAAGGTTTAATAAGTGATTAAACTACACTGGCATAAGAGGTACTGCAAGGCATGTGTGAGATTTATCTTAAATACTAAATACTACAGGATCGCTTGTAGCTACTAAATACTACAGAATCGCTTTTAGCTCTTGTAGCGCTTGGATCGCTTAGATTGCTATGAAAAGTAATTCTAACCCTGTCTCAAACACTAATCTCAACCCCAGAACAAACTTTAACCCTAACCCTTACATTAATATCTTGGCTTTTGTAACGACGAAGTATAGTAAGCGATCCAAGCCATCCTGTAGTATTTAGAGGTACCAATCTTTACGTACTGGAAAGAAAATCGTTATGTTCTTCTTTCCTAGTTCTAAACCGGAGAACGTTAGGAAAATGACAAATATTCGGAAAACTTAGCATTAGAAAATTTTATTTACAAACCAAAACTTTCGCGCACGGTGATTTCCCTATTCAAGTATCCAAATTTTTTTTTAAGAAAGTTTTTTTAACGAGTAAACGTTTTAATACTTATTGTGGGCCCCCATTATATCTAAAATGAATTTAAAAATTAACACCGTGTTGTACAGAATCACATAATCTTGTAACATACTATTGAAAAATTAAAAATTTACATAACTACAACCTTAGCAAAGATTTCCAGTTTCCCGGTCCCTATTTTTCCGTCCCAGGCTTTTATGCTGACAGTGGCATGTTCGGCGATAACAAAATGCGACAAGTTGCAGTGCACTCCCCAAATTTCTTCTCCATCATTCACCGTCCAATCCGCACCCATGTGATCATTTCCTGTGCATGGGGGATGTTTGGACTCCCCGAAATCCCAATGGCCAACCAAGCCGTTGTGAAGCGCGTTTTCCTGTAATGATATTTACCAAAATCAACTCTAAAAGTGGCCATTTTTGCTAAACCAATCATATAAGCATGGTATTAACTTTTCAGGTGTGTTTATAAAAAATGTTAAATATTAATTCCGACGATATCCGAGCCAGATAAACAGATCTTTAATGAGTCAATTGAATTTTACCAACGTCTGCCAAGATTAAGTAGTTGACTAAAATGAGCGAAATAAAAAAGAATCTAGTATTTTACCGTAGATCTATCAACGGAGAGATGCTCTTTTAAAAAAGATTCCTGAATTTCAGCCATTTGAAGAGCTCGTTTCCACACTCTCATGCTTTTTACCTCCCCAGGAAAGTAGTTACCACAACACTCCTCCCCACCAATGTAGAATCCGTTTGACGTACCCGGGAGCATGGTCACCACCTAGCGATTCAAATTAACAAAAAAGTTGTTGTAAAATAGACGTTAACAAGATGTTTTTGCATTAGACTTAGGCGATAAAATTATGAGTACATTGGGAAAATCACAGGCAGGTATTGTTTACAATCACAAAGGTATGTGTGTTATTACATGCAGTTGGTACACCCCTTTAATGTATACCTATAAGCCCAAATTGTCCGACGTTTCAAGTGAAATTAAATATTAATAATTGATGGTGCATTGCATAAACAAACAATACCAGGTTTAAATGCAGCAGAGTCCTAGTGATTTATTTAAACATTGAGTCATATTTGATTTAATATCCTGGAACGCAATTGCAAATATTTGAATTGTTTCGTTGCATTGTTAATGTGGGTTACACAGTGCATAAGGGCAATATATCACTTACGTTTTCGCTTCCCATCAGCTTTCCGTTAACGTAAAAACTAACGGTGTGTCCGTCGGTAGCCTGCACTAAGTAATACCACATCCCTGTAACCACACGTTCGTTGTCTTGAATGGCTGCAGTGCATCCGTCCGGGGGATTGTAGAAAGCTTTAAAGTATCCTCCCTCCATTCCTATTCCCCAATCTCTGCAGTTAGCGAAGCCACCTGCCACAGCCTATAAAACCAAATTAATAAATAATTTGTTTTAAAACGCATGATAAATAAAATAAAAAGAAAATTGGCAGCATACTACATACGTGTCTTCCGTCCGGCACGTCCAGGATTCGAACCCACACCTCCATTGAGTAGATCGGTCCGGGATTCCATGCCCCAAGATCAATAAACTGGTTTACGCCATTAAGAACAACCGCGCATGCAAATGGTGGGCCGACCTAATAAGGATTTCGTAAGGATTGGATTTGGCACTCTGCATTGAACTTTATTTGTTAAATTTCGATCAAAGCGGCAGGCGTAACGTTGTGTTGCATCAAATTAATGGTTAGGTCAATTGTCAAAATTCGCCGCCAAAGAGCCAAGGTGTAAAAACTAAGGATATATATTTTTCCTGCTTTAACTTAATAAATATACGGTTATTCGGAAAGTTTGTTGTAATATAATCGTCGATAAGTTCATTTCCCATAGCCTAATATGTAAAAATGATTTTTGAAAGCTGACAGTAAAATACGATGTATAACGATTAAACCTCTTATACTAATTTCGTATAACATTACCCAACCCCGGTGCTACTTTTACACATTTATACCTCGTTGGTGTCGACGCATTTCGAATATGTCATGTTCTGCATGATGAATGGGAACTGGCAGTTTTCATTCGAACCACTTCCACCAGTTGTTGATATTATGTGGGATGGAACGCCAACACATTCACCGCCATTCAAACACGCCGGTTGGTTGTACCTTAAATTAAATCACTTACACACGAAGAACTGATGGCTGGTACAATAGTACATAAAGCATTGTGATAAAATGGAATATCGTGAAGCAACGTTCTTTGTGGGAATTAGTGCTGGTTTTAGTTGACAAAGACAGAACTATAAATGTTGAAGCATCGCTTTGCACTCTGTTGGAACAAAATGTGTTCGGCTAACGAATTTAAGTGTTCGACCGGTTAGTCCGGTGGTTTAGAGCGACGCCTTTCAACCTTTTTCGAAACTGTTCGCTAGCTTTTTAACCCCCTTGGTTTTCTTATTAATGGGGATAAACATGAATATCTTATCCCATCCTTACATGTTCACTTTTAAATGCAGAACTCGTCCCAAACCAAAGCGCAAAATTATTAACTTAAAATAAATAAACCATTCATTTTTTACGGTGGCCAATAAGGGCAACCCTGAAACTTTATTTTAGTCTACAAAACTTATTTATAATTTATAATCGCCAAAAATGTTTTCAAATCGACAAAAATATTTCGCCGATCCGCAAATCTTTTTTTGGTAGCCAATCGATAAAACTCTTTTGCAAATTGATAAAACTATTTCGCCAATTCACATTTTTTTTATGCAGCCAATCGGCAAAACTATTTTTCAATCGACTAACTTTTTTAGGAACCGCAAATCTTTTATTCACTGTCGACAAATGTATTTTCGAGTCGAAAAATATATTTTCGATCCGGCAAAAGTAATTTCGATTAGGTTCAAGCAACTGCCGTTAAATGTCTTATTCAAGGGATTTGTCAAAGGACACAACCGATATGTTACTTACAGCGGCTGTTTTCTATCGGTCACCTTTCGGCTAACGGTTCTGCGCGCCATCACTAAGCCAACCGTCTGGGCAACTTGGCTTAGCTTAATAATTTGGTTTTCTAACTGCTGTTAGGCCTACCTGTATGGGTTTGGGTTATGGTATGTATAAAGCCTTTATGTTATGTATAAAGTATATTTAATAACTATTTTCAATCTTTGATATTGGAGGGTAATTACTATATATGCTATTGCAGTGACATGCTAGTTTGATTGACTGCAGTAGAGTTTGACAGTGTGTCAAAAATAAACCAGTTTGATTTTTATTTATTGTGTTTTCAGCGAACAATAGCAAAAAAATATATTAAGCAAGTTCATAGTAAAAACTGTGGGAGTTCTGATTGGCTGTATGGCCATTGGTTCGAGCTTACAGCCAATCCGAACTGCCACAGTTTTTACGATGCTAAAATCTCTTTGGTTCATGCAGAACGATTATATCCTTTATTTTTTGCTACTATCGTTTAATTCTCTCCCCATTTGATTTTCGGCCTGGTAGAAGTTGGACGGTTGGGTAGCTTAGCTTTATAATACATGTGCATTATTAGTATGATATTAACTTTACAAAAAAAATATTGTTAAATAAATTCGAAGCCTAGTCGCCAGACGGTTGGCTTGGTAATGGCGCGCAGGACCGTAACCCGAAAGGTGACCGATAGAAACCAACCGCTGTAAAACAAGTCGGTTGCGTCATTAGACAAACCTTGTGAAGATTTTAACGGCAGTTGCTTGAACCTAGTCAAAATTACCTTTGCCGGCTCAAAAATACATTTGTCGACTCGAAAATACATTTGTCGACAGTAAATAAAAGACGTGCGGTTCCTGAAAAAGTTTTGTCGATTGACAAAATAGTTTTGCCGATTGTTGACAAAATAGTTTTGTCGATTGGCTGCAAAAAAAGATTTGCGGATCGGCAAAAGAGCTTTGTCTATTTGCAAAAGAGTTTTGCCGATTAGCTGCAAAAAAGATTTGCTGATTGGCGAAATAGCTTTGTCGATTTGAAAATATTTTTGTCGATTTGAAAATATTTTTGTCGATTTGAATATATTTTTGTCGAATTGAAAATATTTTTTGTCGATTAGAAAATATATTTGGAAACTGACATAAAATTCAGGATTGCCCTTAATGGGCCACCGTAATTTTTAATGTAATGAAGGAGCGAACAAAACTAAAGCGTAACAATTAAGAGAAAATGATTCAATTTAACTCGAATTGTTCTGTTGATCAGGGGGCGTTTCCAACAAAAAACATAAGGTATAAGTGGCCCGAGGCGATATTATCGGTTTGTGGTTACTACTTTAAATTATATATAGAAACCAATCCCCGCCAATCGTGCACCTTAATCGGATTGTGGTTACCGAATACAATGATGTATAGAAACTAATGATTGCCAAAAATGAACCTTATCAGATCGAAGATATATACAAACGATAAATTTGTTTGAGTTCGTGTCATTCGTTAAAGCTTTATTAAATAAACAGTAAAAAAATATATTACAAAAAAATGTACGAGGTCGCACAATTTTCCCATCATATATTTATACTTTCTAAATGGCTAAAATGACATTTGATGCAATGCATAGTACAAATTATGGAGACATTTGGTCACAGAAGGGAAGGTGCTTTAATATAGCTGTCTGGGGTAGCGCAATCAGAATATAGGCCGATTACACAAATGAGCATGAAAGAATACAAAAAAATAAACTTACAACAACAAAACACTTACGTGTCTTCATAAAATGCGCAATAGTCGAAACTCTCACACCGCGTGCCATAGAAGCCATCTGGGCACGAACACTGTCCCGATATGTGAACACAAGTGCCTCCGTTTTTACACCGGCAATCAGATACTAAAATACAACAGAAGCCTTTTATCCTATGCTATTGATGTAAAGCACACCGATAAGGATACTGTTTAAGTAAAATTGATGTTCGGATGAACCGGAACTCAGGTTCGACCTTTTTCTTGACTCGGATTGTCTTTACCAACGACCCAACCCTTAATCCTATAAACATTAGTCGGCGTGGGAAGTAAAATTGTGTTTGGTGGTAGCAATGTCAATTACGGAAAATCAATTACGTTAATTTCCCATAGCTATCGATGAATACTTACACAAACACCGGGCTTGAACTTTGCAGCCGTTTGAAGTCGATTTACAGTAGTCCTGCTTGCAAGTGGCCGGAGTCGTGCTGTTGTCTATAACCCCCCTTCCGTATGTAACTTGCTGATGCCACCTGTTCACTTATCTGTTTACATTTTACCAAAACATTAAAGAATACTATAACGATTGAAGCATGCGCATTAAACACAGAAAACCATTGCACTTGTTATTATTTGCGTATGAAATATATTGAACCGTTCACTATTATCACCAAGAGAAAGAAAGACATGGAGGCGTTGCCAGCGGTCTTTAGTGTTTGATTGTTACATTACGAAGAAACAGCCAATAATTGAATGAATGTTTTAACGAATTATTACAAATTAAGATAAATAAATAATAAGAATGGCAGGTGTTTTTAAAATGTTTTACCAATCTAAAGCAGCACAACCCGTCATGTAAGCCCCGTCTGGACATTGCGCTGTAGGATTTTTCATGTCCATGCTCTCCACGTTAATAAACCTTTGGTACGTTGGGTCGTACTGCAAACATGTGATAACACCCTGTGGAAAACAAAATCAAATTAAGTCGGAAAACTGAGTATTACTCGGTAAACAAAATATTAACATGCAATCGGTATTCTAATGTACGGACTACTCCATAAAACTTCATAATTTTTAACAGGCAATCGGTAGTCAAAACTTCATACATGGATGCTTTTCTTACTCGGACTTGTGTCCCCAATCCCGAATTGGTGACCTCGCATTCATCCTTCTCAAACCACGCTCCGTCACAATTCTTATCGACGCATTCACATTTGATGCCGGCCATTCCCGCTGGACAAGACACGTAGGCGTTGGCGTCATCGTTTGTTGCGGTGTAGCCGCTGTTCAACCGTACCGGCTCTGAAAATCAGTTTGATTAACGAACTTGTACATGCTACAGTAAGTAGTTTTCTTTTGCCTGTGCCAGGTTACACCAACGCTAAACTTAGCCAAACTGATTGCATTTATCAGTTGGTAGTGCCGCACATTTGTTTGTTTGTTTATAACAGTTCAATGTATGTAATAAGTAGTAATTGCTTTTATAATAACAAAGCACAGGGAGAATAGAATGGACTCTACATCAACACAAAGCGCCTATACTGCTAATTGCAAGTTAAAAAAATATTATTATTGTACCATCTCTATTAAACCACTTATTTCATGACGCAGTGCTGTTGTTATGTCACGCACCTTCCATTACTTCACAGTACGTTCCGGCATAACCTTGGTGACAAATGCATGTGAATTGGTCCACGTCAGTCGCAACACAAATACCCGAGTTGTAACATGGCGTTCGGACTATACACGGGTGGTCTTCGTACATGTCCACTTTCAACTGCTCTTTATTGTTTAACCAAGGGTGGCAGTAACCCGGGAATCCGCCGCACGAACCCTCTCTCCGCTGAGTCGCCCCTACGAAAAGAAATGCAGGATGGTTGGTACATAGAAAAATCGAAATCACCAAAACAACTGAAATATATTTTCTTTTACTACAGTAGACCTTAAATATATCAACGTGCAACACGTCACTACATATACATGGGCTCCTGTACACTATACCTAAGATTACTAAAATAGTCATATATTATATATACCAGTTTTGTATACTGAATTTCGCCATGAACCACCGCACATTTCATTTGTATTTCCAGAGCAAGGCATGCTGCAATCTTTCTCGTCTGCTTTCCCAAAATTACCGTAGCTATGGCCACACCAGCATTCGTCAGCGTACTATAAAACAGCAGTATTTTCAGTTTGCCAAAATTTGAGAGTAACCAGTATTCTATCATATTGTACTTGCGTGCCAGCGTATTCAAAGTCGTTGTCAGCGCAATGCTTTCTACAAGTTTCAGAATAGACGCTGCTGTCCTTCCAATTAGCTTCGGGGAGGTCGCGACCAGATTGATCAATATAGCAGCCAAGGTAAGCTGTAACGATCGGGGTCAATTTATAAAAAAAAAACGATTTGTAAATAACAAAGAGCAAACACACCCGATTGGAATAAATGCAATAACACACCTTTGCTGTCCAAAATCGCAGATCCCATAGAGTTATCTCCGTTTGCGAAGGAGCCTTCCCATTTCCATGACATCTCCTTATGAATAGTCCATGGGGTTCCAGTAAGGTCGATAGAGAATTTGCCGAATGGCTTGCAGCTTGGAGAGTAGGAATGCATGTCGCCAGCATCTGCGTAGCTAAAACAGACTTCCCATTATACAAGTATCAAACTACAAAGACAAGGCTGGACGCACTGCACAGGATTTCCTGCCTCGGTTGTACCAAATGTTGCATCCGTATTGATTATGATCCTGTTCCTCGGATCAAAGAGAACTTTTTCGTATTCAGTTCTTCCGTAGTAAGAATACTCCTGTTCGGGCGCTTCTTCCAATGTGCACGACTGATCAGAACCTTTTTACGTGGCAATAAAATGTTTAATGTGCGTTTGGCCATATTTAAAAATCCGGTTTGTGATTATTGTTGAAGGACTAGAAACCATCATGCCGGTTTACAAAATGTCCCTAGGTTGGCGCGGTGTTTGTGTGTTGTTAACAAACATGGTCAAAATGGGTTAAAACTTTTGAAAATTATTTGTTGAAACGTTTGTCTTTAAAGTGGGTAGCAAATGAGCGAAAAGTCAAAGCTTGCGCATGTCGCTTTACTTTTCCAGTTATGTAATTTATTCTTAGCTGTCCAGACTCCGTGAATTTATGAGTTGTACTAAAAGTAAACTGACGTCCATTTATTTATACAACACACTGTAATAGCTCCAATTACCCGACTGCAATATGAGTATGTTGTGATTTGGGCACATTTTGGCTCCACATGGTCTACAGAAGTACAGCATGTTCGGGGTTTATGTTTTAATGTTTAAGGACAAGTGTTACGTCATAGCCGAAATTATATAATGGATGACTTTAAGGACGCAATATAAAATTCTAAAATTGTTTGTTATTTTGTTAATAATTAGTTAATTTTCAGGATACTATTTGAAAAACCACAAGTTCTGTCCTATTGTCATTTTTATATTAGAAACCGATCTCACCTACATATCTATATACTTCGCCGTAGTTTGAACTCCTTCCAGCAGGAAGGTGCAGAAACGTCTGCGGTGCTGCAGACGAGCCTGCCGTCATGCCGGTACAGTAAACTTGTACACCGACTCCGCTCCGGAGCTTGACGAAATAAAATCCGTCAACCAGCTCATCCAACAGGTCGGGGCTAGTATTTTCTTTTATATCTTGGCAAGTTTCAAACATTTTGACTGCCTTTAACCGAGTTAGCTGACTGGTTAAGGTTATCACAAAGAGCAACGCAACACGCATTTTTGTACTTCTGTAAACTATAATCCAAAATAACTTATTTAATAATCTAATTGCTATTTTTAGGTATTGCAAAATAATTTAATTTTGTACACAATTTCCGATATATATGTTTTTTCGCTTTTGAACATTTTTAATACTGAATACTAAACATTACCGCACACTGACTACATTTTCATTGAGATAACCGAACGAACGAATATTAATATATGTGCTGCATGTTAAGTGCAACTTAATTAATTATTGTTGCATTTTGTTTGTTTTATACTGCGAGTGTTGGTACGGTGATCCCATTTTAGCCTACATGACACACTGTGCATGAAATACAAATATACTTTAAATCAATCATTGAAAGCGTAGCGGCAAACGATACATAAAGATTTGTAAAGAGAAGCAAAAAATATCTATCAAGCTAAGAGTCTGGTTTGAGCAGTTTATTTTTTCAGAATCGTAACGAAGTCCGAATCAATAAAAGTGAACTGAACTAGTGTTAAGGCGCCTATAATGGCCCAAAACAAAGAAGCGAACAACACAAATATAAGTTTAAAAGTATGTGACCTGGCTAAGTATAACAACCGGTTTGATCTGGTATTTAGGAGCTTCGTAAATATATTTGATCTTTTAAGTATGGTAGGCTAGGTTGTACTCCACTACGCATGCCAAAATATACGAATTTTACCAGATTTAACAAAACATGTCAAAAATGTAGGCAATTAAATAATCCACAAAAAATAAAAAAAATAAAAAATATTAGTAAGTAGATTTATTGTTATGATATATAGGAATAAATAACCAATTTAACTGATATCCCGTAATTGATCAATTTCGCGCAATTTCAGTCAATTTTATGGATTTACGACACAACCGTAAAATCAGCTATCAAAACACACCCGCTCCTTGTGCGCTTTTCTGCAACTCCAACTGTTAACAAGTGTAGTTGTACTATACTCAGTAATGTCTGAATACAGCATTACTAAAGAACAAAGTTAAAAAAAATGTCAGAAAAGCAGACAATCAAATAAACAAAAACACGCATTAATTAAAATTCGGCGATAGTAAAAATTTGACTTTAAATATTTAAATTTAACGACATAAAAGGAAAATAAAAAAATTAAAAACACTTTGCAAAAATATCATAAACACAATATACTTTATATGTACAAACAGATAAACGGCGAAATTTATCAAAGTTTAAAACAATCGTTTTGATCTAGAATTAGATATATCTTGAATGCGGTTAACACATGGTCAACGATCGCTGGAATTGGAATTCAGTTCTTCTGAACATAAGTTCCCATCTATCGCAGTTATACTCCAGTAATCGAGACAAGCTAACTATGTAACCACTGGCATGCTCAAGGCAAATGTCAAATTCTTCAGATTGCGCAACTTGCGTGAAAGAACACTGTAGAGCAAAATGACAAGTGTGTAAACTACCTTTTGAAACTACTTATTGTTACAGCTTATTCAGAAAACTATTACTAAATATTACTGAAACGAGAATAAAAATTTATTCACGCCATTTTACGAAATTTATCGGGTTTAACATTAAACTTGTTAATTTTTTTTTTTAATTCTATTTCACGTCCTCAAAAGCAGGATTTATTTTTTGTTTAGAATTTTTACAAACTTCTTAGTGCATTTAAACCTATTAACACGAATAATAATATTTACCATGTTTACGCTTAACTAAAGGGAAGACGTACATGTTAGTTAGCACAAAATGTTGGCCAGCAGGTGCCAAAAGCAGAGTTGCGATTTTGTTTTAACATTTGGTAAATTTATTTTAATTAAAGCTTGGTCTGTTAAACTCTTATTGTATTATGTAAACTATTTGTACCGTTGATATACATTTAGATATAGTATTAATATTGTTTATAACTGATTTATACATTTCCAAACCCAATACAAACTGACGTTGACAATTTATAGAGGAGTTTAAAACAAAGTTTGTGAACCAGTGTTTTGCGCCTAGCTATATAAAATATGGTAAAATGCATCATTAAAACAATGCTTTGGTAGCTAACTTATTTTTATATTATTGACTATGACTATATATCGTTCTTAAAATTAGTTATTAAAAATGTTGGTGTGATAAATTCTGTTGAATATATAAATATTTTGCCATGTTTTTTTTGGGTAAACAGGGCATTATGAAAAAAAAATTTTGGTTAGACAAAGCCATATAAAAAATAAACAAATATTGTATAAACCGTTAGTAAATCCATTATGCAATACACTTTAAATACCCCAGGGCGCAAATTTTTTTGTAATTAGAGAATACAAGGAAATTTTAAAGTGGATTAATAATATTTAAAATACTGTATGTTTGTGGACTTAAAGTATGCTTTTTATAAATTGCAGGCTTTCAAAACGCCACCAACTTGGGCCGTTTCACCAAGGTATTATATGAACCAAGAGTCCGCAATCATTGTCACGCGCCACGTCATTTGAGGGCAAGCAAAAACTATATTTCAAACTTTATGTGCAAACTCAATTTGCTTTAGCTTCACAAAATCAACAGTGTTATTTTCTTAATATTGTTTGGTAACATCATTAACCATTAATTAGTTAAAGAATTGCGGGATATACTTACTGTTATTGGTGAATGTTTGGTCGAAGACGCTTAATAAGTTAAATAAAATATTTGCCTGCTGATAGCTTTTATTTGATTGGTTTTAAAAAAACAACTTGTCTGCCTAAATTTTACATAATTACCTTAACGGCCTCGTTTAAAAGACTTAAATTATACGTCGTATTTTTTTAAGAATCCTGGACAACAGATTTCGGTTTCGTTATTGGTTGAAATTGCTTCTATTATAATAATAATTATAAAATGGCACATTGCGTTCAAAAGGTTTCCGATCCCTGTTATAGACTGTTGCAGTGAAAGATAATAAGTGGGATTGTGGTTAATACTTTTAAGATACGTATTACATAACCAGTTTACCTGGTTTAATGAAGCTTTTTGTTTAAAATAACTCTGACTAAACGACCGCCATTACTTAGTAAAATGGTCACATAATTTGTATTTCCCAAAAACCGTTACGTAAAAGTACCAGAATATGCAATTAATTTGTGCCAAACGACTTACTGTTTGCAGTGTAGCAATGTTAGCGGTAATAAGCGATTCCAGAGTTGCTGTCGTTAACTTAAGCAAGGGGTCCCGTTGTCCAAAACTATTTTGAATTCTTTTAGCAATTTCATTGACGATTATTTTGCCTGGAATTATAAAATAGCAATTCTGCTATGAGTAGTTTACCACTCATACATATTACAGACAAAGAAAATTAAATGTTTAGTGTGGTTGCAGCTTGTGTGTAATATGTGCTCAATTGCTCAATACTGATATTTGCAGCAAACTATTAGAATGTACAAAATTTAAGAAAAAACAATGAATTGGTATTGGACGTTAAAAGATATAAAAACAAATAAATTTAACGGTTAAGCGGTATTATATAATTGGTCTTGTCGATGCATGATTGGTCTGGTAAGCTTACTGCTCGTGCTTTATAGGGTATAAGTTGAAATAGGGTTTAGGGTATTCATGTATTGTTATCGTGAATAGTTAAACGCAGTGGGTGTTGTTACACGCACTTTATTGTCAAATTACCTCGCGAATACGTAAAGTAATATTATATTAACGTCGGTAAACATCAGATTGCCTTATTGCTAACCGCCGAGTTATCGGAGATATATTGAAGTGTGTCTATACATAGTTTTAATCGTCCCTTCAGTTTAGGTGGAATCTAGTAATCGACTGGGTTCAGTCAATATTTACTAAGCTACATGTCCAGGGATACAACTGAATCGCCAGCGACCAGTTTTAAAACTGTACTCATTCTGATAAAAGACGACGCACCAAAGCTGTTTATATTAAAACAATCTGCTGTATGGTCAGGTGTGTTCGAGTGTAGTTACCTTACAGTGCCTGCGTAAACCCAATGGTAAAATGGGTTGAACAACAAATGTCGTCATGCCTTGACCATATTTAACACCGTGCAATTTCCTCTCTACCATTAGGCACGTATAGTATACGATCTAACAATTTCGTACATTTGGTAGATATTTTAAACAATAGTTTCTACCTACCCCTCAAGAGCATAATGCACATGATGCGGTTGTGAGATGTGTGTCGTTTTCTGTTGAACTGTATAATGTTTATGTTAGTTGTCACGTTCAGTGTGTAGTAACCATCTTACTTTGGGCAGCATGGCGGGCAGTCGTGTCGCTATTCTTCCAAACTGTATTATAATATATTTGCCATTAAAATTTTTTTAAACAAGATAGATAAAAAAAAAATAGATAAAAATATACATTTTTTAGATCCTTGACTTTTGCCTTCAACCTCTCCAACGATTCATGCATGTCGGTTTTAAGTAATCAACTGTTCCATAAATCTGGTTTATATAGAATAAACTTTATTCTATTTTAATGCCAATTTATTTTTTATTTTTACTTGTCTTCGCCACGCGTCGATGTTGCTTAAAATGTGGATGTCTGGCCCAGTCCTTAAATTCGACTTGCGTATATAATATCTCAGGCAAATATAGCAAAAACAATTTTGATATTTTCGGTAAAAGTCAGTGCAAATCGTCAACTTTTATAAGGCAATCCTGAAAGTTTTTACTTTATTTAAAGACCATTTTTCCGAACATTTGCGACACGTCGACATGCGGCTGTTACGACGCAGGCATGTCGATTACAACAAATGTTAAACACCAACAAAATTACCTTCTTTCGTACAACAGCTTTGTCCAGTGCCATTGCATGTCTTTTAAAATGATATAACCTGTTACTTCCGCTGCTTAGTGCACATGTACCAGCACTCGGCTTTGCGTTAACTGAAGCTAGTACTAGCAGAGCGAAAATCACAATATACATGTTTATCCCTGAAGTGCGACAACAGGTTACGATTGATCGAGATCAATAACTCACCCTTGTACAAAATGCCCTTGGGCCAATGCGATTGATTTGATGGCATGGGAATAGGGCAACGCGCAGTTCTACCTTATTATCTAGCGATTATTGTTAAACACACTTATCCAAGTTGTGTGCCAAAAATAATTTATTGTATGATCGTGGGTGTCGTGCGACAATTGCCCTTTTTCCCTAATAATAAATCCATCTTGGGTGCAGTCCTGGACCAAAAGTAGACTGTTAGTGTTCCAACTGTTTTTTTTGGACTAGAAATGAAACTTCGAAGGTGTCAAATCTGCTGTTAATTGCACTCGTTTTTAGCTTATAAAAAAGTAAAAGATAAATAATCGCATTTCGGGTTTAATTATATAATGGTTTATAAACGCTGCACGCTGACTACGTTTATATACAAACCTCGATTTGATATACGATTGGGATAGATATAATTTATATACACCGGACCAAGTGTTTGTTTATTTTCTAAGATGATCTTGTATACGCTCATTGGCAGACTTGTAAGAAACAATTAACTGCCCACCGGTTAGCGAGATAAGTGTGGACCTTATTACATAAGTTACATTCTCAGCCGTTTCACGCAAGATAATTTTACGGATTTTCGTTCATTTTAGCGATTTCTTGGGTGTATTTTATTTATTGTTTCCTATTATTCAATTATATTGCACGTATGACTCTTTAAGTTTAAAGTTAATCGACCGCGGTGAAATAGTATGCAGCGCATTACCGGAGAGGAATCTATATACTTATTATGCAAAAGATTCAATAAAATAGCCTTTGCTTCGCTATATTACTGACACAAAGAAAATTACCACAAGCAGTAAAACTTTTTGTCTTTGCGTTTAATTTGTCGCGCCTGATTTCGACAGCATTGTTTCTTCTTCAGCAACTCACGCTCGCAGCAAATCTTCTTCTTGACTTTCTTTTTCTTTTTGGTATGTTTTGCCCGTTTCCTTTTGGAATGGCATCTTCGGCGTCCTTTCCAAGCTTGGTATACTGTGTCACCACTTAGTGAAGAAGTAGAGAAAACACATTCCATTTTTTTCTTTTTCTTAGCTGCAGCGATCGCAGCGCTGATCTCGCGACCTCTTGAAGAAGATGTAATGCTTCGAGTCTACGGTTAATTAATTTAGTATTTATTATAATGAAACAGTCTATGACTGTTCTTATGTTATTACTATATTATATTATGTTAGCAATACTTTTAAATAACATATATTTTATTGAGGTATATCAGTTTTATTTTACTGTGATATACTGGTAGTCTTATAGAAATAAGTATATACAAGAGAATTAAGTTTTTTGGTTCGAAATTGCCAATACTCATCCGATTCTAGACAAATTTATTTGAAGAGTGCGATTGGATATTTGCTCAGGCTTAGGTTTTGACAAATTTATAATACTTTTATTCGATATCAAAATTGGGCTAGAAAGTACAGGTCAAACACAAAGGATCAAGCACAAAGGATATAGTGTGGTCAACTAGCTTAAGAACCCTAAAATACTTAAACTCTGTTTCCTGACTTCCCGAACAACAATATTTCTGGTCCCACTGTGGAACCACCCGACTAATGTATTAACTGGCGCATGGAAAGCCATAATCTACGTACAATGCCAGAGATTTATATAAATTTAATTATTACAGTACCGAGATAATACTATCGCTGTTCTCTAACGAAGCGACTGAAGCTCCGATTCGTTTTTCTCGTCTTTTCTTCATTTCACGAAGTTTGTCTTTTCGTAGTTGACGGTTTAGCTGACATTAACAAAACTAGTTTAAAGACAAAGTCAGGGAGATATTGTGACATTAGGCGAAATATATATCCCAGTTATTCACGAAAAAGTAGAGTTTATTGATAATTTATAACATTTTATTTCTAACAAAAATGTGTGTTTTCACCTTTTTGTCGTCGGCGGGAGCTGGCGGTTCGCAGTTCATGCATTCTAGAACATCTGCGGAAAGTTCGTTGGATTTGGCAGTGCTTGTCGCTCCACCTAACTGACTACAGAGGCTAGGAACCTTGCGATATGCTAACTTGGCGCATTTTGTTACTGTTTTAACCGCACGTTGGGTCGTCGTTGGCGGGTTCTTTGCAGGGCGAGTTTCACAGCAACCTTTTCTGCCGAACATATACCGAGGTTAATGCTCGTGTGTATGGTGTCTTCTGTATAGTACTACAGTCAATCGTTCTAGCTAAATAAGCAAACCATATCACGCAACAACCAGTAACCCAGTCATGCATCTCCGGCCTTTCTTGACTACTATCCTAGATAGTTTCCGGTGATAGGATGAAAGAAATGTTAATAACAATCAAAGATAGTTTGAGCCCACTTCTTATGTCATATGAGTTTTTGTAGAACTTACTTATGTTTCATTTTAAATAGAATCAAACCTGCTGTAGCTGCAAAACGACTGCTCTTTATCGATCGAATCTCTCGACAGTCGCTTACTGAGAACCGTCTGGTAAAATGTTGCTCGTGTTATGTGATTTTCGTCGAAATTTCCAAGGAGCGCCACGTTCAAGAACTACTATTTCGAATTTTTAAGCTCACCTGGCTGTTGTCAGTTATAGTCAAAGTACTACTGGTTTGTAGGCTGACCTCACTATGGGGACAAGAACTTGGATTGCTCTCTCGTGTACGTATTCTAGGCTCTTTTCTCATACCACCAGTTGCAAGTATCTTATCTGCAGTGGCATTGCCAGTTTTTGTTTGATTGGATATAGATCTAATGGCAGATTGTTTTAATAAGGATATTTAAATACCGGTACCTCTTATTTTAATTCTTTTGCTAGTAGAAAGCGTGTGCCTGCTTCCAACCGAAGGAATACTTGATGAGTTAAACTCATCTTCTGAAGACTCCATTTAATTTTCATTTAGAGTTTATCGCATATCATACTTGTCTTTTTGTCTAATCATAACGTAACAGCAGAGTTTTACTACCCTTGTGTTTATTTTAACGATGTGTAATATTATTGTTACAGAACAAAGTAAATTTAACGTCATACAAAGCTTTAATAGGATTGTTAGTGTGTGTATGGTACAAACAGAAGTTCATAATTATTAAAATTGGTTTCAAAATGCTATTTTGATATGATATGTACACGCAGTGTTATACAATATACAACTATTAAGTAAAGTACACTATGTAGAATATAAATTTGGTTACAGCAGATGCAAGTAATTTTGGTAGTGAGTGCCACAGTTTACAGTTCCGATTTTTATAAATCTGTGTTGTCAAAATCAATCTACGTACACACGTTACTATGACCCGTAAAATTGGGGCCATATATACAAACATGAAATTATTAAGCTAAGTACAATGTTCAGTGTGGTTAATTGTCCAATTAAGCGGATACATTTGTAAAAGCTACGAAAGTGAGCATACAGAATAAAATTGGCCACGAACCGGCTGTTCTAGCATATCCGCTCCTAGTAAGTGGAATTGTTGCAGATTTGATCCATTCTTCCAAATCGGGTTTGTTTTGACGTGAGGCCTCCTCACCAATTATTTTGTTCACTTTATTGTGATATTCATTGAGATATTTCAACTGAAAATAATTGTTTCATTTGAACGGTGGTCCATAAGGGCAATCCTGAAACTTTATTTCAATCTACAAAACTATTTTATAATCGACAAAAATGTTTTGTCGACTGGCTGCAAAAAAAGATTTGCGAATCGGCGAAATAGTTTTGTTAATTTAAAAATATTTTTGTTGATAATATTTTTGTCGATTATAAAATAGTTTTGTATATATGTTTTGGCATTAAAATAATGGGTTCTTTTTTAATCATATTTCTTTTTTGCGTCACGATTGTGACAGGTATGTCTGATGGCTAGGCCATTGGCAAGAACTTTTAGCAGTCCTAACTAGTATGCCAACAGTTGTCCTCCATATTTTAAAGATGCATAACATGAATCAGAAAAATACTATTGTAATTAAAATATCTTCCAAACTAGAATATTCGAATTTGAACTAAAAAAATTTGAATATAACCTAAAAAGATGCCTACGCCCCTTGCTCATATTTAATTCTTTTCCTGGAAATTTCTAAAATTTAGCCACATACAAACAGGAAGGAAGGGAATATCTACCGAGATCAATTTTTTTATAGCTGTTAGTTAGTATGTAAGATTGTAAGGTGACGTCATGATTGCGTGTAGATTTAAAAAGTAATCGAAAATAGATGGAAATAAAGTATATTCTCTTTGGAAAAACAAAAGGCGTGACGACACGGGCACTATAATCAGATTAACTTACGAATACGTTATGGGATCGTCACAACCGCACATTTTTTTTTCTTTTTTTGTTATAGTATAATGTTGAGGAGGAGCATATATGTCGTCTTACTGAAAGCAGCGATTATAAAAAAATGGTATGTTTGGCCTTACCTGGCGGTCGCTGAGCAAGCTGACGTCAACTAAGCTCAATTGTACTGGTACCAGAGTGACAGGGTCAAATGTGTAAAATTTATATCCTCCAAAATTGTGCTGCAATAAAATATATATATGTAAATAAAATTTAGAGCTGCGGCAACTACAAATAAATTTACCTGAGTTTTTGCTTCTACAACCACATTTACGTTCTCGATTCGTATTCCGAACGAACCATCGTGATAATAACCCGGTTCTATGAAATGTTAGAACTAATTTACGAGGGAATTAAACCAACTTTTATAACTAGTAATCATTTTAGTAAACTAGATAACGCTAAGGAAAATTGGTTTTACTCAGGTTATGCTAGGAATGCCGCTTACCAACGCTTGTGAACATCCCGGGTTGAAGTGCGTACCCTCCCCCCGCTGTACTACCAATTCCCGGTGGGTCTATGTGTAAATGAACGACATTAATATTTTATTTTATTTCTGCATTACTGAAATGGGTAGGCTCGTGTTTTTTCAGTGGGGTGGCCTAACGAAAATAAATTTACGTATGCAGGTATAGGTTATTTCTTTATAGGTCGCCTTAGGTTATACATTTATATCTCGTTTACTGTATCAATTGATATGGAGGTTGTTCGTCTATATTTAAAAACGCAGTGCAACATCTTATATTTTGTTAAAAAACCATCAACAACTCTCTCCATTTGTAAAATTCCCTTCTTCCCGCGGTTGGTAATAGAATATAGGATACGATAATATACCATATATAACTTCTTATATGTACTTACACTCATGGATACAGAGATATTGCCCCACACCATGACCTGTTCCATGACGATACTCTAAGCCAACGTCGTAGAGGTGTCTTCGAGCCAGCATATCCAAGTAGTTTCCGTCTTTCGTATATGGAAATATCGCACTTTGTACATCAATTTGTCCCATCAGCACTCGGGTAAAAGCATCCTGTTACATTGAAATTGTAATTTTGAATAGGCCTTCAATATTTATCAACTAATGTAGGATAGAATATTTATTTTTATTCCCGTAAATAGATAAACAAAGATGGTTAACTGACGGGATATAGTCATATTACCTCGAGCCCACCGTCGGAATACCAGAGCTATTGCACTGTAGTGTATGATTTAAACGTCCCCTTAATTTATTAGCACCCATTATTCGGCTGGGTTTAGACGATTTAATTGCCTTACCCAAGGACACAAATTGCTTCGCTTCGGCTGAAAAGCGATGTACTAAAAAAAGGCAAATAATAAATCCATCTGGCGGAGAATGTATAAATATCTGGCGGAGAATGTATAAAAAAGGCAAATAATAAATCCGTAAGACAAATCAAGATAGTTTGTACAGGTCTAATAAACGAGAGTAAACTTTAATTGAATAGGGTTGCAGAACACTGAGAGAGCCCCCATGTGCCATCTAATCTATACTAAAACATTGTGACAATGGATTACATCTAGCCAGTTGTCCAAGGAAATTTTTTTGGAAAAATTATCCAGAGTTAATGTGCTTTGTTCCATATTTTATAGAAACCTGAAATTACCTTTTCGAAATCAGTTGGTTGACCAAAGTGAACTGTTCTTGTGACGTCAGTTGTTCCTTCAAAATATTGTCCGCCGGAATCAATCATATATACTTCTCTTGTTGTTAAATTTCGATTTGTCTCTGGTGTCGAGCTAGAAAAAAAGTTGCAATTTAGTTTATGCTTGCAGAAACACTAAATACACAATGTATAATAATATGTATAGTTTGTAAACAGGGAACATATACACTACTGCTTGCGCTCAAACGTATAGCTGTTAAACTGTGTATGAAAAATAGTGTGTGGTTCAAGTAAAGTTGACTATTTAGAATAAATTGAATATATATGTATGTACATATACAATTACTTTAAAGGTTCTATGTAAGTTATATCTATATATTAGTTCTCTATCTATATGGTTGTATTTGAATCCTACCGATAATGAATAACAGCTGCGTTTGGACCACTAGCGGATATTGAGCCGAAGCTTAAGCCTTTACTGCTTGCTTGTGCCAGGCGTAAATTTTTCAATTTTTCAGCTCCATTTATCTCATCTACTAAACCGAGAGGAACGTTAATTCCAAGCCATTGTAGATACTCGCACAGGGCGACGGCGTCATATATCTGAAAGGTACGACATTTTTACCGATGTTAAAGGTAAATTAATTAAAAATATTCATTATATTTTATTATGTTCATAATAGCTTACATGGGCCATTCTCATTGCTTCTATTTCTTCCTTGTTCTTTACCGACTTTGGTACTTTTAATGGCGATGTACTCGAGACTTGTCTTTCCTAAAGAGGTACGTCTTAAATTAAACTAAAGTTTTTGATGCTACACGTATAATGCGTACCATGTCTACCACGCTGTACATGCCGTACGTAGTACCATCGCTTGGTAACCAGAACATTGAGGCGTTGTTCTGCATCACCAGCTGCTCTAAGTATGGCCGAGCATCCGTGTACTGGTTTACAGTGGCACACGAGTGGTTCGACGCACATCCTTTGGAACAAAGTGGACATTATTAAATCAACCTTCACACTGTGTAGTTAAAATAGCCCGACCCGTGAATTAATTCTTATTGGTGTAAATTGTAACACGAGATTTATATAAGGACCCGTTCAAAACGTATGGTTCACATGTCAAACATATTTACTAAATGCTATATATAGTCTTCATGGAACGGTGATATCGAATATGTATATCATCAGGTGTACAAATGTGTCGAACTATAGACACGGGAATATGGAAATTAGTTCGCACAGGTGTGTCCAACATGTAAAACTATGTTTATACGTACGTATATAGGCGAGGCGCTCAAGTTAAAAAGATGGTAATTTTCTCAGCAAGATGCCTTAATAATTGTCCTGGTAACAAAACCATTGTAAATTTACCATCTTTTATAAGATGTTTTTGAACCTCATTGCTTTCGAAATAAGATGTATTCCCGAATAACACGACCTCTTCCATACCAACCACTGCATATGCTGTGAAGACCGGTGTGTATGGAATATCGCTTCCTCGTAGGTTAAACATCCCTGCAATATAATATTATCCTTTTATATACAATGGAAAGCATATTATATAGAAATTTACCATGATGTTGTTTTACATTTAAAACTTGTGAAATATTTATCTCTTTGAAATATAGTTTCTTTGGTAGCGTTTACTCTATGCTGCAATAAAAATATAGAAAAGCAATAGAGAGACGATTCTTTTATATATTACTATAAAATCTACATTGATTTTATTGCCCACTTAATGCAGAGAAATTAAACACATAATGCATACATTAGTTACATACACATACGGATATGAATAATTATATATATAAATATATATAGATATATACATAATTGCCTAACATGCAATCTCGTCGAGTACAGTAATAAGCATATAGTCCGCTCCCAGCTTCGACATTTCACTTCGGGCGTTTCCCAGTTTCGTCTGAAAGGATACGAAAAAATTACACTTCATGTCATCTGCAGTTGTTTTGCTAAATTTGTGGAGGTAAAATTGAAGACTCTTTTACATACATGTGCATTTTTCAAGACAAACCAGAACACAACTATTGCTCCAAGCCAAGTGGTACCTGACAAACGCAAACGGACGCTGCGTTGGAATTTTTAGAAAGACAATCGAAGATATACCATTTAGTTATATTATTACAAATTTAATTATTAACCATAACATGTGGTACGTACCGTCCAATCAACCCCGGCGTAAGAAAGGGGAAGTACCACGACTTCGTCACCGGCCAAAGGGGGGCGATCGGTCCATATGACGTCTATTAAATCTGGAATTGATTCAACCATTGCGATTCCGCCGGAAGCCAAGTTCGACGCATAGTTTAACCATGATTCTGAAACGTAATAGTTTTATGTCCACAATGGCAATGCAAAATTTAATAACATCAATTCTTCTTATTTTGGGGGAAAACTATCAGATGGCATTACATATATAACCTTCTATGACGCTGAAATACAATATTATAGGAAACCGAATACAATATACCTATAGAAAACAGGAACGGGTTTGCCCCGACGTTCATTCCTGCTTCCAGTTCTTCTTTTAACCATTCTTCAATACTCGGCACACCCTCTTCCCCTGCACAGAAGTTTCAGTTAACTCCTATAAAATCGTGCATTGGCCAAACGGTAGTAATTTAACCTGTTTTCATCAATTTCCAGTTACAGTCCAACTGCTGTTCGGCCTGCAGAAAGTACCTTCCATCTGTCCACAGCGCAGCTTTTGTTTTGGTCACCACGGCTATACCAGCTGACCCGGTGAAGCCACTTATCCAAACTCTGCGTTTTTCACTCGGTGCTAGGTACTCGCTCTATATGTAATGTATGATAATAAGTATTTGGGTCCCAATTTCATGTTCAAGTCAATTCATTTACAAGATAAGTTAAATTTAAAAGGTCATTTACACATGTCAACTCACGTCGTTTATTCTTTTTTTGCACTAGTTGCAAATAGCAGCACGAAAAGTGATAATGACGCAGGCTAAATAAAATATACTACAATACGAACAGTTGTTAAAAGACGTTATCAACAAAAGATTAATAAAAGTATTTTCTTACCGTAAGAAATATTATAGCACATTGCAAACATATTATTTTCAAAAATATGATTACAAAAATAGCAAATTACCAACCAGGTGCGCGTCGCTTGATGGGACAATGTACCCATCGTAATTTTGGTTCGACATTTCACTCCTCAGGTCTGTTAGTCTTTGGGTCGTATCTGTAGCTCTGGACTTTATAACATAAAACAAATAAAAATAATAGATAAAGACAGTTCAGAGATTTTAACTAATGTAGCCTATATCCCATTAATTTTGAACATTCGAAAATCCCTAGATTAAAAACAAAACAAAAATTTAATATATATTGTAAATTATATAGCAGCATACAATCAGTTTTTATGCTGAAAATATTTTAAAATCTTACATTCGTACAACTTCGAGCTTCAACATTTCTTTTGCTTCGACCAAGTTCAATTCGTTTATTATTAGGATGAATGAATTGCCGTTGAGAGACATTAGCCTTTGTGATTGTAATTAAAACTGGAAAGAAACAAGAATAATATATACCCTAATCGGAATTTCGTCCGCAGCCATTTAATTGTACGTTTTTTGTTAGAAAAGAGGACCTCTTGTAAAAAATATATTACTGAAAACTCATATCTTTATTTTAATTTTCAAAATATATACCAATAACTTACCCAAAAAAGTTAAACAGATAAGAGTCCAAAAATGCATTTTCAACCTTTAAGTAAAACCTGAAATTTTAACGCGGCAGACTACAAACAGATGAACCCATTATGTACGATGCGTGCATTGTCTGCTATCACCAGTTAATGTTTAACCAGAGTTCTGCATATCGACTTGTGCAAGCTTGTTATAATACTCAGATTCGCTTGCATACACAAAGACTTAAAGGGTAAAAAGTTCAGTTGCATGATAACGTGTGCTCAATGCCATATAAACTATGCTTACTGCATCTCTAGGCAACATACTTAAACACTAACTGCTATAATAAAAACCTATCTGAATTTTGTATGCCGTTATTTATGATATGGCGGACCATCACAATGTAAACTTTAACCTATATCGGGTTATTATAAGCATTCGATTATGTAAATGTCAGAAATGCACAATAAAGAATTATAATTTTGGAGTTTCGAATCTAAATAAGTTTATTGTAAACAAATAAACTATAGTACTGATATTTCAGCAAGAAACAAGTTTTGAGAAGCTGGGTGGTACTTCTTATAAAACTGATAAAAAAACTTTGCTAAATTAATGCAAAAAACTTTAATATTTGAATACTATCACTATGACGCGATGCAGCCGATTCGAATAAATGCCACGGATAAATGGGAAAACGTAAGAGGTGTTATCACATGGTTAATAAGATTACCTCGTGCTAACGGTCGGGCTTTCGGAGCTATTCATTGTGTTATGTATGATAGAGACGTTCCTTCAATTTAGTATAACCCATTAGTTTAGTGGGTTCCGACAATGTCTACGAACGCCTTACCCAAGGGCTCGAGGATACAATCGACTAACTGGTGATAAGTTTGAAAATGAAAACTTTCGGCCGAATGACCACGCAGTAAAACGCTAAACTGTTCAAACTTTTCTTGTTATAAATACTTGGTACTGCCACTCACCTTTACAAACTAGACTAAAGAAAATCCAAGAGTGTCACCCCCACACTAATTGCTTTACCTAGTGTTCTTTTTTACTATATATGCATTTTCTCACTATTGATATTGGTGTTCCAATAAAAAGAGGGACTGCCCGTCTTTTTTGTTTCTTACCGAGTCAGATTCGTACTGATGATACATAATCAGTGGACACTTGGTCGATTCTACCCTATCCTACTAGGTAAGTGGTAGACTGTCAGCCAAAAGAATATTTTCCGACCATTTTAAAAATAATTTTGTCGTCTTACAGTAAATACAGGATAAAAAATGAACCAAACTAAACGATGTGGGATATTAGGGTTATGGACGCTATGGAATATTCAAAACCCGTTATGGATACAATGTAACATGCTGATCCAGATAAACACGTATACAGATTTAGGATAGGATAGGATATTTATATTTATCCCCATGAATGGAAAAACCAAGGGGGTTAACACACGGGCAATCGCCAGATCACCTCGCGGCCATCGTCGGGTTACCGGAGCTATTGCAGTGTGTTGTATATGATAGACACGTTACTTCAATTTGGTAAAACCCATTAATCCGCTGGGTTCAGGCAATGCCCGTAAAGTGCCATGCCCAAGGACACAACCGATTAGCTAGCGATCAGTTTCGCACCTACAACCTTTCGATTGAAAGGCGACGCACTTAACCGTTAGACCAACGGGCCGGATTTCTCAGATTATTTCTTAGGATGTTTTGTTGCCCTTATAAGTACCTATAATAACCACGTTATGTATTCTATAATTATAAGTTATGTATATATAATAACCACGAGGTGCTATATACACAAAGATTCGAAGAGCTTATGTTTGGAATTTCCCAACAGGACAAAGAACATAAGCACGACATTCGTTTTGGAAATTTTCATTTTTGATTCTTTTTTAACAGCCAATATTTTGATGTTGGTGGTGATTATTCTCCATACCGCGAGTTACCCCGGGATTTTTTAAAAATATTAATAATAAATGATTTCCACGTATATAAAACATTTTAACCCGTAAAAACCAATATAAATCTGTATTTCAATACGTTCAAAAAGATTGTGATACCTTATATTCACCATAAACCAGATTCCAGCAAATCACCCAACACTTAACCCCGATTAAACCACTGACCAGTCTGTTTTGGTGCCCATAATAACCGGATTGATGTGGACAAATAAGATGACCTTTCTATATCATTTTTTCTTTTTGATATTAGTGTGTTTTTGCATTCCAACATTAATACTTCAAAAAACATATCAAGTTTGGATTGGTAATGCAGGAACCCATTAGTTTCTACTTCCAGAAACACACGTAAGACACTTTATATAAAAATACCAAGAGTGATTAGATAACTGGGAACCCAATCGATTCTGCATGTATAAATATAGAGCGGGCGCTCAACAGCGATTTTAAAAATAGTAGTGGGTAAAACGTGTTTGACACCTTCTAGTTTATATATCTATTTAGTTCCAAAAAGTATCCAGCAAAACCGCTAGTGGCGCTTTGTGTTGTACAACAAGGACCGGGGAATTTGGTGCATTACGTAGTATTCTACTCGTTTTTGCTTAGAATAAAAAAAATAAACAAGTATATGTAGAATTTCCTAAGTTGCAAGTAACATCATCAGTGTACATTTTTTATCTTTATTTTGAATTTGCCAAAACAGAATTAATGTGACGTTGTACAAATATAGAAGAATTCCTTACTTCTCAAAAGGTCTTGGAGCCTGTACTGAAATTAGCTGCACTCACAGGTTGATCACTAATCTGTGGATACACTAAAATATGGTATCAGAACTTTAACTTAGTCAATTTCATACCATACCCAAGATAGAAGTGCTACGACAGTACATAAAAAATGTCCGTATCGGATCTTAAGTAAATAAAGGTTCCATATTATAGGTTTTTTGTTCTGGTGTCATAGGAAAATGGTTTTATGTAAAATCGATATGTTAGCGGTGGACGGTAGAGATAACCGTGTTTTACCCAGTCTGTGGATTATTAGTGTGCGGACAAAAATCTGTTGCAAACAGTCCCATTTTCAGTCTTTAATATGAAACTTTTATCTCTTATGAAATATACACATTCTTTTTCTACAGTCATTAGCCAAGTGTCCAATAGGCTAAGTGATACAGACAGAATGACAGAAGAAGATGAAATCATGTTTGAAGATGTTTATGAGCAGTATGAAACGATTGGAAAGTAAGCAATACTTAATTATTCTATTAAAAAAGGAAATGTGTCCATTTACGCTATGGTATTTTCTTTGTATGTTAATGTTCTTCTTTGTTAGCAAAAAAATGTTGATCGTAGGCTAGGCCTATTGCTTTTTTTAACAACAATAAACTAAAAATTCAGGTACTGTTTATTTAAAACTACTAGTAGCATTTGTACATATTTTTTAGACTAGTCTAATATTGCTACTACTAATCTGCGGGAAAGTGGGGCGGGACAACACCAGTGGGACAAGGTCTTTTTGTTACTAATATCATGATATAACCCTTCCCCCTCATGGTATACCCTGTCCCGCTCACGTTAGTGACGAAAATACCTCTTCGCCCCTCTTCCCACTGTCCCGCAGAATAATATGTTGTCTGCCCCAATGTACTGCAGAATAGTAAAGTCCGGTTACTGCACATTTAAGTAACTTTTTGGAATTGTTGTTCATTTGTTTAAAATGATTTTTTAAAAAAATATTCATATCTTAATTGGCATAAATCATTAATATGGTTTTAGGGAAAATTGTTCTAGCTGTGCATGACATTACTGATATATTTTGTTAGGATTTCTAATACCGACAAAGGTTTTTATAGCTGCAGCATTTTTCTTGACTTCCGAAGTTTTTGACGCTGTGCAGGTTGTTCATCATAAAGTTATCATAAAATTTAACAGTGTTGGAATAAGTGGTAAATTGCATTACCATAGGTTTAAGTTCTATCTGACTAATAGATTTCATTGTGTAGTATTGTTTGTGCTATTTGCTTCAGCATCAAACCTGTTTCATGCAGTGTGCCTCAAGGCCCAACTTAGTAGCATTACCTCTGCTTTTTTACCTTTATCTGCCTACAGCTTCTAAATTTGTCTTTATTTACCTTAAAGCGAAGGTAATAAATTATAATTGAGTTGTTTGTCACACTTATATGTGTTATTTACTAGAAATTGCAAAAAACACATACCGTATGCAAAAACCATTTGAAAGCATTAATAATATTAAACTTTGATTAATATTAAATATTATAAACTTTTTTTTATTGATAAGCTCTATTTAACAACACCGAAGTAAATGTGATAACATTATAAAAGTGATGTGTGTGAATTCTCTAATGCATTGATAAGCTCTAATGCATTGTTACATTCTCTTTATTGGGAAAGTAAATATTGCAGAATAGTATAAACTGTATAGATACATTAATACTATAAGTCTGTTAATTATTTATTACCCTCTTAAGTAACCTCAATTATATGATGCTATAGTATGCTTGGGTACTTCCAATACAAATACTTTCCATCCATTAAATGTATTACACAATACAATTGTACCAGCATTTTCATACAGCCCTACTAGATGCCGTGTTATCCTGTTATGTGGTTATTTTAATATTCTGTAACTCTGAGATATACAGAAATAAAAGCTACCGTACAAAGCTTACTAATGTACATATACTGGTACAAGGTTTATAACAACACTGCCACTTTTAATCATATGTTTAAGCCCATGTATATAGGATTTTTTTTATTGGGCCAAAATATGTAAGGGTCTAATAGAATGGATTAAAATAGATGTTCTTAAAAATCTAGGATAGCTCTATTTTAAAAACAATTGAATGATCATTTTTTGCTTGCAGAGGATCCACTATGGTGTTCTTGTGGTTTTCAATTATGGTTCAACACATTTTTTGGTTTTGTTATGTTTTTTTGTAAGTTTTGCATACCATTAATTTTTTTACAACATGACAAACGACCATGCATTCTGTAAATCTAAAAAGAACATAAGATTATGAATGTTGCTTTATGTAATCTCTAGCTCTGCAAACTACCATTAAACCGAACCAATCACTCAACTGAGAATGATGCATGTATTTTCTTGCCATGCAACAACATAAGTAATTAGGATATGCAAACCAACATTTTCAATTGCGTTGGTCTGATGTGTAAGATCAAGTACATTGCACTTTTACTAGTTATTTTTTTTAATGTAATAAAAATTAGGCGACAATTTCTTTTGCTATGAAAACAAGGGTACAACATAGCGACATGACCAGTTAATACCAACACATCAATGATAAACTTGAATTTGTTGTTTGTTTTTGAAACAGAGGTCCATTCAGCATTGTGCGCCGGTGCATTCATAAAGACACTCGTCATCAGTTTGCTGTGAAAATAGTCGATGTTGCAAAATTTACTGCCAGTCCTGGCCTAAGTACACATGGTAAGACACCTTCTGGTCTCATTTTGAAAAATTGTTTTGCATAGTTTTAACAGTATTAAACAGATTTATTTTATTAATATATACACATATATAAGCTTGAATATTATGAACATTACAGTTGCAATTGATTTAAATTTTTTATAGTTTGTAAATTACCATTCTTTCTCTGAAACAAGGTTGTTATGTGGAAAATACTATCATTCTAATAAAAAGTGACAGTTTTGTATTATCGATTCTTAAATATAACTCTACTGTTTTCAGTTCTAGCTTTGTTTTACCCTTGTTATATATGCTGTTCTTAATTTTCTATATTATTTTTCGACAGTCCAATTTCATTTGCATTTTGTATAAATTTCCAATTCTGCTAATAATATATAGTGTTTAGTTATAATTTAATAAAAATGTAATTGAAATAATTAGGCCCCTTCAAATCTATATCAAATGCAAGTTATGTAAAATTAAACATGGATTTCAGATCTGAAAAGGGAGGCAAGTATTTGTCATCAGTTAAAGCACACTCATATTGTTGAATTGATCGAAGTATATAGCTCTAATGGATTTCTCTACATGGTTTTTGAATAGTAAGTATATACCGGTAATGTTGATTTGTATGGAAATGTCAATTGGACTCTCCAGCTAAATCACACTGGTACAAATACATTTATAAAATTGTTGTTAATTTAGTAACAAACACCCAGTTTTATTACAATTTGGTATTTAGTACCTACCCCTATTTGGGGCATCATTACCATTTTTATATATGTTCAAAAGAGTGAGTTACTTTATATAATTTTCACATAACATGCCAAGATAAAACAAGAGATAAAAATAAAAAGTGATCAACCAATGTGACTTATGTGTAACACTTGTAATCTTTCAGTATGGATGGCGCCGACCTATGTTTTGAGATTGTCAAGCGTGCTAACATGGGTTTTGTTTACAGTGAGGCAGTTACAAGGTAACACATATTTTAAACTTAGTTTTAACTCATACGGCCTTGTGTAAATTAGAACATTCATTGCTAGAAATTTCATGGTGGTGCTCATTGGTGTGTCTAACAGCATAGAGCATACTAAGGGTCATTTCGAACAATATTATTTAAACCTTTATTCTTTAATTGACAGAAAAACAATGGTTAGTTTGGGATTATTTACTGCTTTATCACACCACAGTATAACTCTTTTACCACCCACAGTCATTACATGAGGCAGATACTAGACGCTTTGAGGTATTGTCATGAACATAATGTGGTGCACCGAGATATAAAGGTATTTATCACATTGTGTACTTTAGACTTTATTCAAGACCATTAACAATGTTTTGCATTAGTTATTCCTATACCAGTAAGTCATTATAGGGATCAATAGTCTATGTGCTATTATTATTTTATTTTAAGTATGCAGATCTCTAATGTGCCTTAATCTTAATGTTTAATGTAGTTTTAATTCGAACCTTTAAAATAAATCACACTCTTATTTTAATTAATTAATGCTCTTTATGAGAATTATAATCAAATCCTCATCACAACAAAATTTAACAACACCGAAGTAAATGTGATAACATTATAAAAGTGATGTGTGTGAATTCATCTCATTATATTGACATATTTCAATTAGCCTTAATGCGGTTTTTATTGTTCGAAAAGGTGCATTCTATATGCTTACACATGTTTTTATGCTTTGGTGCAATCGCAAAGTTTATTTTATTTACCAGTGTATATATATATTCAAAAAATTTCTAGACTTTGCCCTTTAAACAGGCAAAATAGGCTTAATGCATTGTTTATGGTATTGTAGGCTATAATTAACAGCACTGTATATAATAAATGAGCTCATTAAAAAGAGGCATAAATGCACTTCAGTTCTGACATACTAAATGCATGCATTACAGTAACAGTACCTGTAATAATAAAAAAATAAAATACTGACAACACAGTTTTTATCACTTTATTTCTCTCAAAGTCCGTTTAAATATTTGTTTAATTCTAGTTTGCTTTTTTTGCAGCCTCATTGTGTATTACTTGCTTCTAAAGAAAATTCAGCTGCGGTGAAACTGGGAGGGTTTGGCTTATCAACTCAGATTGAGAACAACGGCTTTATTACTGGAGGTAAAATGAGAAAAAAATGATTTCTGTAAATGTCATATTGTTTAAATTGGCTTAATGTTACACTCCTTAAAGATATCATTTTGTTTACCTCCTAGATAATTTCCTCCTCTACATGAGAAAACTTAAAAATTAGTCTT
>CH003228.1:601630-670430 GCA_000149265.1 Ciona savignyi | reverse complement strand
TGACATTTGGTGGGTGTTGCTATATAGTATTTTGCTTTTAATTGAGGTTACAACGATATATATCGATACTATCAGCATATCGATACTATGTTCTACTATCGATATTACTTAGATAAGATAATAATAAATGCGATTATCGTATCACATATGGATTATCTTATTAGAAAAACATTTCAACACCTAAAATGCGTCTTAAGTTTATTGTTTAAAGGGCGTTTATGGCTTTATGCAATCACAAACGCCTTGTCATTCAGAATACACATAGATACACTTGTTTTTGTGATGTAATATGATCGCAATAAAACATAGTCCTACGCCTACCCTATAATTTTTTATTATTAAGGCTAATAGGTTATTATGTATGATGCTTTAAATGACCATGGTCCCATACATTTTGATTTATACAAGCTCACTTTACTTACTTGCAAACTTAACATAACTTACATTGTATTGTGTAATACAAAGTTCCATTCTTTTTGTTTAATATAAGTTGGAAATTAAACAATCAACATGGTTGTTTATATTATGCTGAAAAACAATCAATTTATCGTTGCAGTCTTACATTTAACAATAAATCTGGCAATAAACAACATTACGAATGACTGAAAATCAACATACATTATCTAATTTGAGGTCAAGATGAGGTGACAGTTGCATTTGAATGTTTTGCCTCGAAACAAACCCGCAAGGTCAAATTTATCTGTATCTTCTTGATGTTGACGAATTAATCTTCAGGTAACGTGGGAACTCCCCACTTCATGGCACCTGAGGTGGTACTTGGTGAACCTTACGGGAAACCGGTGGATATCTGGGGGTGCGGGGTGATGCTTTTTATCCTTTCCAGTGGCAGTCTGCCCTTTTATGGAACACGAGAGCGATTATATGAGTCAATCACTCACGGAAACTACAAGGTCAGTATTGGAAAGCTGTCGGCACAGTTGGCTGACTTGTGATTTGGCTTTAATTTAAGTCTATTAGCAATCCTGATTCCTCTAACCAACCATAAGAAACGATATTGATTTTCAAAGGATAAATTGACAACTGTCATTAGAATATATATTGAGTTGGAAAAATTCAATTTACATCTATTCATTCAGATATAACCTAAATCAGTTTTTAAATGTTTTTATGTGGCCCCTAATATAACTAAACTAACTCCTTTTATATGTGTTTGTTAAGTCTTAGCACCAATGTATTTGCCCAAAAGCTCTGTAATAGGTTCATACATATAGTGTTTTCCTCACATCTGCTGTAATACTTCACACATCGATTTGTTCACACCTACATGTTAGACATGTGCAAGCCATGCTTGAATAATGAATAGTTTAGTCTTTAAACATAATTATTTTAAATATTAATAGGCTAATAAAAACATGTATTACAAGCAGTCCAAAAATATTAAAAAAACATTTTTAGGGGCGATTTAAACTGGTTAAGTTAACATCAAAACAATTAACCGTATAGTGTTGGAAATAAACAACAATGATATATAATAAATTTTTGACAAGCATTTTGTATGACCTTTTTCGCCCTAACCTCATCAAAAATAGAATCAAAATGCCACTCTCCTGCTGAATTGATTTTATCTGCAAAACACACAACAAAAAAGAAAGAAGGATAATCTCTGTTCTTGGTCGTATTCAGGCTCAAACCATTGTTTCCCAGCCCACAGTCCTCGTTTATCAAGCTGTCATCACTAAAATGCAGAATTTACAAGACTCTATTGATCTTTTTTTGTTCCATGATTTTTAATAAAATACAAAGCTTCCATATATGATTTTGCATTTGATGTTTAAATGGCATTTCTGGTATCTGTATGTGTGAAAACTCTTTTGGGAAATGACATACAATAACACATCTTTCTATTTTTAAATAATTTCCAACGTTAAGTGTTTTTGATATTGGTTGAGATATGTATTGCACTCTAAAACAGTGATATGAAATTATTCTGTAAATCAATTTAACGTTTGGTTAATAGTGCAATGATGAATACATTGAACACTTTTCATGAAAGGATATGTGCACATTAGTGACAGTATTGGTTCAGCTACTGTCACATTTAATAACAGTAAAGTGTTTTAGTTTTACCCTTTACTTTTATTTTCTGAGCTTTATTAGCACTTTCATATATTATTAGTAAACATCTGTACATGGAATTGTTTTAAAAAATGGTATCTTGGATGCCCAGGTGTGTATGTATGTATATTTTAAACACAACACCTAGTGGCAAGGTTGTTAAAATTAAAAAACGCGATGAAATTTTTAAATCACTTTATGTGTTCGAAACCCTTAACAATCTATGCTATTGTAGGCGTGGTGATGCAATAATCTCTACAGCTTGATGTTATGCATTTAAACAATAACTAAAATAGTAAAAGCCCAACGCAGAACTGAACAGACATCTATAGAATGGTGGTGAATAACCCTGTACTGTGCACAGATGAACCCTCGTCAGTGGAGCACCATCAGCCCATCGTGCCAGGATTTAGTCCAGCGTATGTTGACTCTGGATCCAAATGAACGGATCACAGTTTTCGAATGCCTCAACCATCCGTGGATCAAAGAACGGGAGAAGTACGCTCCAAAAGTCCATCTTCATGAATCAGTGGAACAACTGAGAAAGTTTAATGCAAGGAGGAAACACAAGGTTGGGTGGAAATCTTGTACTGTAGTCTCTTCTTGTTTTTCTTTCGTGTCCTGCATCTGTGGATTCATGCCTTTTTACATTACTTCATACTTTGCGTATGTTCATTTGTGTTCTCACTCAGAAGCAAGGAATTTTACATTAAATATATTTATCTGTGTTACAGGGTGCTGTACTGGCTGCCGTTTCAAGCGTAAAGTTCACGTCATTTTACAGCGACCCACCACTAGAGGGCGATGACATGGTGCTTTTTGAAGAGCAAGATCCAACTTCTTCCGGTAAGTTGGTTTGATGTGTGATCAAATTTTATAACAAACAGTGGTAAAGTTTTGGCTGGGCAATTGACAACTGTGTGTATGTTAGCTATAACTAGAATTTAAAAAGCTGTAGCATATATAGATCGATGATTTTTATGTTATTGTGAATGTTTTAATAACTTTGTTTAATGTGATTGTTTATGTTTGTATCACTATCTTTAAGTTACAACTTACTAGTGGTTGTTGACGCATATGGAAAAACCGCTGACTAAACTAAATAGTGTAATTGGTACAGATTATGTAGCGTACGTCATTATAGGCGTACTATAACGTATCGTGTTAGTAATAAAAATGTTCAAATTTCGTCTAGTTGTTGATGACCAATTTTTTTGTCATGATTAATAAATAAGTCTTGCAGGCAAAATAAACATTTTGTTCCAATATGAGTATTTTTAATGCAATCCAATCGATATGTGTTATTTAATTCACCAATTTTTCTAATTTCAAACTGCTTTTTTAACAATATCAATATCTATTTTTTAATTTAAATTTTGTGGTGACCACAAGTGAACTTTATTCCAGGTGCTGTGGCCCATGTGTTGGACAGTTTGGAGGAAGTTCACGCATTGTCTGATGGTGCTAAAAATGACCTGGAATTTCTACAAAGTCTGCTTGATGACAAATCTCTACATAGCATGTTGGAGGTAACTGTGCTAAACATAGAGTTATTTGTTTCACTTGAGGAATTGAAACAGTTGGAAATACCGTAATTAATAATTTAAACCAGGTAATGGAAAAGGGGTCGTAATTTTCTAGCTCACACTTTTAGACATTCCCCTTATGTCATCCACTAAGTTGATATATAGCTTTGATGGAATTTGCCCATGTGGCATAAACATTGTGGGCACTTGAGGCATAAGGGAGTGCTCTGGACTATGCTTATGTAGCATTTTGTTTGAACAACTGATTTACAGCTAAGCCAATTCAGCTTCTCTTTTGCCATAATGCTGACACCTTATTTCCATGTAAAAGCTGTAAATTTTATTAACCAACATAACTGACAGTTATTCTTTTGTAAATAGTTTACTTGATGTGTTGCTCAGTCTAACGGCCATCCATCCATGTCAATTATGAATTAATGTTTAACACGCGGCGCACTACCCCTAGCTGGATATACATTCATCGTTGCTAAGTAAAGAGAAGAAATGTCTATTCCTAGGCAAATCATTTATGCTGTACTTCAGTTTACATCATTTTATGACCTCATAGTTAACTATAGTTGTCATTAATATTCATGGAAATAAGGTTCGAGAGTTGTGCTTAAAATACACAACACATATACTTCTAGTGGAGTGGTTTAAATCGCTGTTAGAAGGTACCCAAGCACATTACGATTAAAATAGGCACTCAAACACACTAGGCAGCCAGAAGTGGTATTGTGTCGCCAGTCGCCACACATGATAAAACTACAATTGCTATCATATGCTTAGCTGCATGTGCTCTATGAATCAATCGTGTGAGTATGGTCTGTTATAAATGTGCTTATCAGCAAAAAGTGTTTAGTTGTTATATTTAAAGCCGCCAAGGAAGCATTGTGGTACCAATATTCTTTGCTGACAGATGTTAAGATAGTATTAAGCAGTAAGTGGAAAGCAAACATCTCAACAGACTTGGTGTAGTTTTGCGACTTTAGTGTAGATAGTTTAACTTTTTATAACCACAGATTTCTACAATAGAATATAGATATATTTAAAAGTGCTTCTGAAATATCTTCCTTCAAGTGATAACATACTGCATATCGGAATCCCGTTTAAGGTAAGAAACTTTATTGAACATATTGTTAAACATGGTTGTTAATGCTGACTATCCATCGTTTTACAGAATATTAAGGCTATGGATCGTTAACTTAATGGTTGACTGATTTAATGTCAGTTATCCACTAATATCAGTTATTCATCAAACTGATTTGTGGGTTTTCAAACAACAGAGACTTTTTACTAGTGTTTATTACTTTCTGTCACTCGTAAAAAGCAAGGATTTAGATTTTCGATTATTTGAAAACTACTCACCTTGCAATTATTAAAAAGTTTTTAACCGGTAAACTAGCGCAACAAAAATATATATGTTTAAATTAAATTGTATTTGCATTAGTTCTGTTTAAAATATACATTTTTATTTTAAATTATGCCATTTTAAATCCTAGTTTATATGTAACCTAGTTTTGGTCATCAACACATCCATTCCTAGATTTTATTTCTTTAGAATTTAGTTGTACAATGGAAACAAGAAATAGTTCAAATAAAAAGAAGTCAAAAAGTTCAGGACAAAGCTTTGGTTTTGAAGGCTCTTTCCATAAACGCTGGAACAGTGCAAAAGAGTTGAAGGAACTCAAACAACAGCAAACTATCCCACACAGGTAAAAAAAGCTTGTTTTTTATATTTTTTGTCAAAATTGTGTACAAATTTTTTTTTTTAAACACAGAATTAATTTTGTATTGATTTTTAACACATTTGTAAAAGTAATATAATTTTTCTGTTTATATTTGTTTTATGTATTTTTAACAAATTATTATTACTGTAGAATTTTACATTTCTATAGTTAAATTTTAATGTTTTAATTTCATCCACTATTAGGTATGAGCAGTCTCCAAATTTGGTTCGAAAATTCACTCACCGCCAATCCAGTATTAACAAACAAAGATCTATTGAAAAAGTGACACCTACTGGCACAAATAGTAACAGCAAGTGTCCACAAGTGGACAGCAAAGCGCAGCTCATTGCAGAGGACCGAGTTCCACTTTTAAAGCTTACTCCTTGGAAGACGACCGAATCAACTCCAATGCCCAAACGCCCCTCACAGCCCAACCTCCTTATAACTTACATACAAGAGAGGAATGCAAGTCAAGCCTCCCTAGCAAGCATGAATCTAACTGATGATACTAATCGTGGTGAAATTCCATCGAAACCCTCCAGTGCAAGTGAAACACCGAAGAGTAGTCATGTGAGCATAGACCGCCTTCCTCCACCACCCAGCCCTACTGCTTTGCATCAAGCTATGAAAGAAAATGTCTGCTGAACAACTTCTGCTTCTTAAAGAAGAAAATGTTTCTGTTCTAAGAATCTATGAAAGTCGTGGTTTATACAACTTTGGCTTTTATACAACTTTTTATAATTAAAAAATGCATTTCCTAAGTGTACTGTACTGTATTGGCATTTTTATCGAATACCAAAATAAAATTAAGCCTTTAGTATTTTTGCCCATTAATTAGTTTTCGTAAATATACAATTTTTCCAAGATTTCTTCCTAATGTCCAAAATACCCTTAATAAGGTATGTAAGCAAAGTGCATACCTGTTATTGCTCTATAATCACAAGCCTGGTTTTCTATGGTGACCTGGTAATGTTTTGATGGCATCCTTCAAGGAGAAGTGTAACAACAAGTCAAGTAAATGTTGGTATGGTAATAATGTTCAGGTTTAGGTTTAAATCATTATGTCAAGTAATAATAGAAAAAAATTTGGTTCAGTCAAGGGTGCCAGATGATTAGTTTTTAAAAAAATTGTGCCATTTGCCTATCCTGCTACTGTGTACCTTACATCTAAGAATGAAATCCTAATTTAAAATAAGTTGAAATATAATTTCTAGAATGATTCTGAATAGGTTCATAATATTACTTAATACATTCATACTTTTGAAAGAACAAAAAATACTGCAGAAATTAAGTAAAATACAAACCAAGTTAGGACAGCTTTTTGAAAGAACTATTTACAGTTAAACAAATTTAAGGGAATATTTGGACATATCTAATCAGTGGTACAAATTAAATTCTATCTCTAGGGTGCAGTCAATGATCAATTCATATGCAAAAAATCAATATCCAATTTTCTGGTTAAGTTAGAGCAACATTCCGGTTCCTGGTTCGAGAAAAATATTAGTCAGTTTCTATTGAGTGTGGAGTAAGTGAAGTAGCATAGAAGCTTGAACCAAAGATAATGGGTTTATTTGCTTCTATAAAACCCATAAAGAAGCTTTGTAAATATATCCGTAAAAAGGTGCTGAGAAAGAATGGATATTATCAGCATGTAAATTTATGGCAGCCTGAATATCCAGTTAGTGGATTTTACGCAACAAATCCATTGTCGGAGCTTTATCTGCAAACTTTACTTCAGCATGGAAATGCACAGGTGGATTAAAATACCAATGTTACATGTTGTTGTTGACGGCTGTCACTTTCCCGACAACTTAATGGTCAATGCCTTTTATAAGCACTTGAGTTACTTAATATCCTATGATAAAACCATATTCAAAATTCGGAAATTAAAAGGTCAATTAAAAAAACCTGGTAGGATTTTTGTGAAACAAAACTTTAATCCATTTTACTAGGATTCAGGAGGTGTAACTAAACTTGATTTATGCCAAGATCTACTTTTTGAATATTCTGAACATGTTTTATATGGGAACATAAATGTATGTTCACCATTTACAAATTAAAATTTGAATTTTTGTTTGAATCGAATTTGTAAAAACCAAATTGGATTTAACAAGTCATACTTAGAGAAGAATAGTTTTACAATACCTAAATAAACCATATTCACATTTGCAATTCCCAGCTGTACGATCGCATCAACACGAAGTCACATGACAAGCATTCGCTGCCACCAGGAGATGCTGTCAATCACGCACGAGATGTTTTGACACAATTCAATGATTTTAGCAATCCAACATCGTTAGAACTCACCGCCTTACTTACACAGCCACATTTTAAGGTAAATTGTGTACACAACATAAAATTAAAGTAGTATTCAAGGCTGAATGTTGGGCAGTACTTTAAATGTCTGCTTATGATACTAAAGTATTTATTTTTGTCTGTGAAAGAGTTGTGTTTAAAGCACAAGGAAGATCAGTCATGGCTGAAAGTGCATTGTTTATTATTAACAAAAAAAGAATTTTCCGCATCCAAAGTAAATAAAGTTTAACTATTCCCCACTTACATAATCCTAACCCTAAGTTTATGATATGATGTGTCTACCTTTGTAAAGAAACAATATGTATTTAATATCAACAATTGTCAACATTACAGGGTCTTCTGCAAGCACATGATGTTGTGGCTCAAGAAGTATACAACGACAGTTCTTTAGAGGTTACTCCTGTTCCTAGTGGACTTGAACTTCCAAACGGAGTTTCACCCGAAAAACCTCCGGCCGAGAACAATGGGGGTGAGGTCACAGAGGTCACCAGAGTTCGTTTAGTTCAGTTTGTCAAAAACACAAATGAACCTTTGGTAAGTTGTCCAAGATTAAATCCTGCACGTATTCTGATTATTATATGACCCTCATCTATGTGATTAAAATTAATATCTCTTTTTTTTCATATTCATTCACATCAAGTGACTAATTAAGTTGCTGAAATTAAAAATGACATGGTTTGCCTATTTGTATGGAATTGTCTATAGTCCACTGTATACAAGACACCATTCTGTATTCACATTTGGACTAAAATGCCATAGTTTTACTTTATTAATAATATGTACAGTGTGTATTTTTTTTTCTTTCACTAAATAGAGAGATTTTTTTTTAAATTGGCAAATGTCATCTCAGGGCATCACATTGAAAATGAATGATGAAGGTCATTGTGTTGTTGCGAGGATAATGCATGGCGGAATGATCCACAGACAAGGTTGGTAAAATAAGTTTAAAATTGAGTTTGTTTATCCCCGTGAATGGGAAAACCACATCAACCATCGAGTTAATGGAGCTATTGCAGTGTATTTTGTATGATTTACACTTTTCTTTAATTTAGTAGAACCGATGCTAAAAAAAATAATTAGAAGGCACTTTTACATTTTATTTTCAGTATTCGTTGGTGATATATTCACATGTTAAATTAATCCACAGGCACTCTTCATGTAAGCGATGAAATAAGGGAAATTAATGGAGTCAACGTCGGCAACCATACAATTGATAGTTTACAGAAAATGCTGGTAAGATGTTGTTTTACAGTCCAACCTTAATTGAAATAGTTCTTATATTGTTTTTAAATTAATTGATGGTTGCAACATAGAAGTTTTAAAACAACACACATTGTCCTTTGTAAGGTTGTTGGAGTCACATTTAGCTTTTTTGAGTGTCAAGGACGTATCCTTCGCTATTTACAAATACTTCCTGAAACTATACTAAATGCTAAAGCATAATGGGAGTTGAAATCTTAGAAAGAGCTTCGGGGCAACATAACCTTCAAGATCGTTCCAAGCTACAGACCACCCCCACCCACCTGTGAGGTTGGTATCTTTGTTTCTTTTTATTTTGCTTGTAATCTGAGTGTTTTTATGATATATTTACAAAAGTAATATGAACTATTTTCTTTTATTTGACAAAAATTCAAACTGATGTAATTTTTGTTGTTTACTTCTAATTCATTGCTTACTCTGAAGTTTATGAATGGTGGAAGTACTTTTTCTAATCAGGTGAGTATGGCTATTATCTTGATACTTTATCATGCATTATTCTGTAGAATGTATACGTGTTATTTATAGTTCATGAAAAAACTGTTTTAATCTGTAAAATGTCCCCAAGACGGGAATAAAAAAAAAAGTTCTCTTATTTTTATAAAATTAACAATTTACCTTAAAATAAACTGTGCATACAAATTAACAAATTTAAAAAAATAAGGATTAGTACATTTTAATTGAATATACTTTTCTGCTACATGTGAATAATGCTTTTGTTGTTATTTGTGTTACCTGTATATTACTTAATCCAAACTGTGCATACAAATTAAAAAAGTTTAAAACCAATTTCATCCACAAAAGTTAATTTAATTTATAAAAAAAGGGAATAATACAGGTACTTCTATTCTTGGTTAGAAAAACTTTAGGTTTTTATGGGTAACAACTTTCACGGCAGATTTACGTTCGAGCTCAATTTGAGTACGACCCTCGTTCCGACGATCTCATCCCGTGTCGGGAAGCCGGGGTCAAGTTCCAAATCGGGGACATCCTGCAAGTGATCAGCAAGGATGACCACAATTGGTGGCAAGCCAAAGTGATAGAAAATTCCAACAGTTCCGCTGGCCTCGTGCCGTCTCCGGAACTGCAAGAGTGGTGAGACTTGTTTTACCTGATACTGCACTTTCATGTATGTGCCGAGCTCGTTTATTGCACTGTGTCCGCGTGTTTGTCATGTGTACACATCAGTATATGTAACTGGTCGTAAAATTCCAACAGCTTGTGGTGTAGCCATAATTTATCCAGGTGGTTACTCATAACACCTAACTAAATATTTACAAATCTTGTGTATTAATGTTTTTCCTTTGACAGTTTTTTAAAGTCATAACATAGGTCAGAAAATATACATGTAACAACTATAGAATAATATAGCAATATGCACATGTAGCAGAAAAGAAAACCCAATCAAAATGTACTAATCCTTATATTTAACGGATACATAAGTTGGTGCAACATGCAGAATTTACGCCATATAATTGCATTCTTTCACAATATTTGCAAAAGTAAAATTTGGATATTCAGGAGAGTGGCATGCTTGGCAATGGAGCGGGCGAAGGAACAGCAAAACTGTGGCAACTCATGGTTCGGCAAGAAGAAAAAGCCGCAAAAAGATAAATACCTTGCAAAACACAATGCTGGTAATTTTATATTTTGCCATTCAATATAATCAATGGAAGGGAGCATTAAACCTTGTCTTGTGGTTTAGCAAGACTACTTGTACCATATGTTATGTTGAGAAAATCTAACAGTTAGTAATTTGAGTAAATTTTGATTTTAAAACTTAGTTTATTACCTACACAGCACTATATGTCTCCTTTTGTAGAAACAGTGCAAAGTTTCCACTTATTCTGTCTGGGACGGATATCACTGACAGTACACAACCACGTCAGTCATTGCAAAGGGCTGTTCTAATGTACATTTTTTAGAATTACTGTGTGAGTATTCTGTTTGGAATCAAAAGCTTTACATTTCAGTTTTTGACCAACTGGACCTTGTAACCTATGAAGAAGTGGTCAAACTCCCAGCTTTTAGAAGAAAAACACTTGTTCTCTTAGGTAAGGAACATTGACTAAATTGAATCAAATGGTTAAATGTTTGTGCGGCATAAAGCAAGGTTAAAGAATTGGTGTTCCATAGTGGCAGTAGTACGCAACATTGAACCAACCAACTTATTGCTTACTGGGAAATCCTGCTGATGTGGCTTACCATGTAATTATATATCAATTACACTGAAGTAGTGATCCTTTAAATCCTGCATCAAAGTAATTAAAAATTTAGCCAATCAACAGACAAGTTTATGTTGCGCTTTCATTTAGGAGCCCATGGTGTTGGGAGAAGACACATCAAAAACACATTAATTTCAACTCATCCTGAAAAGTTTGCCTACCCTGTACCTCGTGAGTCTTGTTTATTATTTGTAAATGTTTCTTTTACTTTAAGAAGTTCTACGCTTCTGCACCATGTCCGACACTTCCTGAAATTTTACTGACCAGTCACATATAAACTTAAACTGGTCACACTCTTGCTCATCCTTCATAAGAATTACTCCGCAGACACAACGCGACCTCAGAGACCAGACGAGCAGGCTGGGGTTAATTATTATTTCACCACATATGAGACAATGATGCATGAGATCAAAAACAACCAGTACTTAGAGTATGGGACACACGAGAATGCTTGCTATGGTACAAAACTTGATACCATACGAAAGATTCACACCGAAAACCGAATGGCGATTTTAGATGTTGAACCACAGGTTGGTTTTCTAGTATATATCCCTGTGAGTGATATCCACACACACTCTATCTATGGGTATTTCTGTGCACCCTGTGTTCATCAGTGCGTGTTATATCTACACATCCTGTGTCAATGGTTGTGGGTCGGGATTGATGTATAATATTACACCATAAAATTTGAGTGTTTTTCCTTTAAAAAATTGAACTGTTTTGCTAAAGTACAAATCGGTATTGTGCATTTAACCATTGTTGTTTAGTTTAGTTTGTTGATTAGTCATTTATTTCTAAAATAGAATGAAAACTAATAAACATAATATCAGGCATTGAAAGTGCTAAGAAGTGCAGAGTTTGCTCCATTTGTCGTGTACATCGCCGCTCCTGATGTGCAAGCCACTTCACTCGAAGAGGTATGATGTGTATGCCTTTTGCGTGACAAAAATATCGCAAGATTATTTTCCCTCATAAGGCCATGTCAGTTGGATTGTACAAAGTTACAGACGTGCTAAGCATTATAAAACTTAATTTTTTTTTTCTTTGACTGTGAGTGACAATTTATTTTTTCCCACGTGCTGACTGAAGCATTCAACATGGTACAACCATTTATCGGTAAGTTCGTTGAAGAAAATATGGCAATAGCTCTTGAAATTCGCTTTTCTTTATCCCATTAAATTATCCGAACTTCTAGGATGAAAGTTTGGATCGACTTCAAAAAGAATCAGAGCTACTGCGAGAAGCTTACCAACATTATTTTGACATCACGATAGTCAACAACGACATTGACCAAACGATTAATGCACTTGAGGTACATATTTACGGTTTGCCTGGATATGTTGTATTACCTCGCTGGTCCCCGCGCACATTCACACGTTGTACTATCAGCTAACAAATAGTGTGATTGGTGATTACCTTGAAACCCTTCAATTTGGCTTCAACTTCCTTGATTAAACGATAAGGTTTTGTTCATTACACCAAAAACAGAGTTATATCACAGGCAATCAACAGAATATTTATTTTGCCGTAATAGTTTAATATTGTATTTTAAGTGTAATATTGAGTCATTTTTCAGGCGGCGATTGAAAAAGTGTGTTCGTCCGAACAATGGGTGCCGGTGTCGTGGGTGTACTAAGTGATTTCATATCTCGTGCGTCTTCCGCGCTACGTAATTGCAGCGCTTCTGAGACAAATCACCTATTCAATTCAATGCTTCAAGATTTTTGGTGCGGATTACGCGTGGTACATATATTTTCGCGATCAGTTTCATTTGTCTGTGATGCTATAGTTTCGCCCGTCAAGTCGACAAGGCATTTTTTATGCAATCAGTATTCGCACTGACCTTGCCCTTGGTTACAATATGGATCTTACGGGCGTATTGATTCTTATTATTTCCATCGAGTGTGTACAAATTATTATTATTAACTACTAACCATATCTGTTATTATGATTGAGAAATTGATAAAATCAAATGTATCCACGCCAAACCACGTATTATTCGATGGTGCTGCCTTAGATACCGTGTTATGTTTGTATTGCCAAATGTAAAGGTAGACGTCAAAAACTTTGTTTAGAATGATCGAAGATACCTTGTTGTTGCTTCGGTCTAGTTTGTAAAATGCTATTCTACATTTTGTTATTGTTAAATCTCTTCGTTTATGTACATTTCTTATTGTACAGGGTTTTAGGCTTTATTCAGTACATTTTTCTATTCTCTCTAATATGTGCGATCATTTTGAAAATATAATTTTACTACGAGAAACAAACTGTCTTGTGTGTGTGACTTTATCGGGTTCAGGTTTTGAGAGTATTAAACCTCGTAAACGTGCCTGGTCGGGTAGTTTCGCGTGAGATCATGTAGGTTCTTTACTTATTTCCGTGAAAATTTAATACGAAGTTTTAAAGTCGTATGTTGTGCTGGAATTGATGTTCCCTCCACAAAAGAGATTTTAACAACGAGGGTACAATTTCTTCCCGACAGCGCTTCGCTCGGGTTACAGTTTCAGGAAGGAAATGCAATTTCCCAAAACAACTGCTTGTCCCGCTGCTGTGCCTGGTAAACAAGCTTCTCGCCTGTTATTTCGTGACTTTCAAACTATAGTTTGAAAGTATACGCTTCAAGAGTTGCACCAATCTGTTTATCGTTAAGCAAAAGGTATGTATAGATCGACCAACTTTGTATTTATGTTATAGCTTTGCAGTTTCTTTCTTTTTAGATCCTCTACCAACTAATATTTTATGCAATATCATTCTGCAGTTATAGTCTATATATTAACTTACGTTTAATGTTAATTTATCAAAACTTGCAGAAAATATCCATAAAGATGTTGCATCACGAAGATGAAGACGCGCGCTGGTTCCCCAAGCATGAGTTAGTGTACGCATCTTCCGGAGTCAACACGCAACAAAATATAATGATTGTAATGATGCTATCAGTACTTGCAGTTGTGTTCATGAAGATTTTTTCATGACTGTTTCCTGCGTGGACAAAATTATACACCTCCTATTTTTAAACATCTTTGTAGTAAATACATCTGATTTGTGGTAACGAATTTTGATAACAAACTGAAAAAATCAATAAAAGCATTGTCATATTATATACTTGATGTTCGTTCTATATTTCCTACCAAACGCTGATTAGGCTAGTTAATGGGTTAAGCCTTAAGGGTACCAACTATATATATGAGTATCTGCAAAGACCGACTTGATTTAGTTTTGTTAATAGGCCTAATCGATTTCTGCTCGGAGAGAAACAAGTAGGCCTAGTGTTCGCCCCCCAAAATATTAAATTAATGGTTTGTTAAGGTAAGAGTCTTTACAGTTTGTGGAAAGGATCGTGTCACAGAGACGTGTGACTTACTGAGAACTTATTTCAGTAACTACCACAGCGATACTCAATATACACGTGTGTCTAAAATTACTGATTTAATGACTCTTCCGTTTTAATCAAAAGACAATTTAAATTTACATATCTCGGATTTAATTGGGGTGGTCAAATTCTTAGATCTCCAACTCGCCTAAAAAGGGTAGCAACAAATAGGCGTAAGGAGCGCGAATTTACAATGTTGCAAGCTGGATATAGTTGGAAGTTCATGCTTTATCCTCGTGAATGGAAAAATGAAAGGGCGTTATCAAAAGAACCATCGACATTGCATCGGTAATGTGTAATTTCTCATACGAGTAATCTTCAGATTTTTTCTCAGACGAGTAATCTTGAGATTACCTCGCACCCAATTTAGCGTTAGTAGACGAGGTGTTACAGTGTGTCGTATATGATTGAAACATTCCTTCGATTTTAGTATAGGCTACAACCAATTAATCCACTATAGATTCAGGCGATGTTTGCTAAACTTGGCCAGACAAGTAGCCTATATGCTGTGTGGACTACGTAAAACGTTTGGCCACAAAACTACTCTAGGTCTTAAAAGTTACACTTTAAAATTTTACATGTCTTTTACAAGCCAAGTTTTAAACTCATAGTTGCAGTTTTTAAATGACTTGATGTGTATGAATTATAGTTGCCCGAACACGCCCGCAATAGGCTATAGTTTTATACCGCAGTAATCTAACGAAGCTAAACGCCTAGGAAATGGGAAAGTGCGGAATCCATGAGTATAAGGAAGCAATAAAAGAATTCGCTTTTCCGTATTTGTCAATCTCTCTTTACTACACATCCCGTTACCAGCCGGACACATGTGGCAGAAACACGAAAGGCTGCGGTATGGCGTTCAACTGCGCATCCATTCAGAACGCTGTAAATCGGTTGGATGTAGCACACTGGTACCTATATATGATAAATTTTGAAAATCGCTAGTGCGTGTTCTGGGAAATTGGTTTCACTTAAAAATTTTCGCTTTGTAATTTGTTCCACCCTGGAAACAGCAGTTACCAGCAATGGAAACCAGCAATTTAATGCTGAAACTTTTTTTGTGCGACACCGGTATAACGATTTGCTTGACTACTTTTTCGCTAGCTAAGTTGTTGATTGACTTTACACAAGACCACTGGCTCCCTGTATATGTCCGGTGTTGTATGCTGTGTGTATAAGTCGATTGCGGTTTTACCTGCCTATTTTACGAAAGCGACTGTACCAGCAACTTGTATATAGGCCTATGTTTAGTTTCTTCGGTTGTGTCACTCGAAATAACTCAAGCAGAACGGAGAAAACGTGGTTGCAGAAGAAAGTTGAATAACTGTCTGTTATTGCAGCATTGGCGTAGTTTGAAAATGTTGCACTTTATTGACAGAGCGACACATTGTTAAAATCTAATATATATTAAAGGTATTCATGTTTAATAGTGAAGGGGTCGCGAATCACGCTTACAAATTGGCAGATTAGTACTCCATTAACTAGTACAGAAGTTAAATAGCAGTTGTCTCGCCGATCATGTTCTGTGTTACTCATCCATTAAAGTAATTTGCTTTATTCTTACACCCAGTCACCCAGCAGTCAATCTAATGCCATAAATTAATTTATGTCTATGTACACGCACAAAAAAAATGTTTAATAGTAAATTTTGACAGCAACCTGTTGATTGCTTTAAATAGTTCGAAACCTATTTCATTTACAGACTTTACTGTTTGCAGGATTATTCATTTTCAATCATTTGATTGAGCAAACTTGGTTAATATGTCAAATAACTCTGAAATGGAACATAATGGTTACCACTCTCCTACCAATTCGACCGTACACGAATTAAAAAATATTGCTAACCGTATCAGAATCAATAGTATTCTGGCGACATGTGCAAGCAAATCAGGCCACCCAACTTCATCTTCAAGCTGTGCAGAGATTTTGTCTGTGCTCTTCTTCAAAGAGATGAAGTATAAAGTGAAAATACCAAGAGATCCATCATCTGATCGATTTGTGATGTCGAAAGGTCATGGATGCCCGGCTTTATATGCCGCTTGGGTTGAAACAGGTCACTTAACAAAGGACCAATTGATGACTCTTCGGAAATTTGGAAGTGTTTATGAAGGTCATCCCACACCGAAGATTGATTTCATTGATGTTGCCACTGGATCCCTTGGCCAAGGCTTGAATATGGCGGCTGGAATGGCATACATGGGTAAACATGTTGATAAAGCGTCATATCGTGTGTACTGTTTGCTTGGTGATGGTGAAATGGCAGAAGGATCTGTGTGGGAGGCAATGGCATTTTGTAGTCATTATAAATTAGATAACATCGTTGCTATCATTGATGTTAACCGATTGGGCCAGTCCGAAGAAACCTCTCTTGGTCACAACACTGATATTTATAAGCAGAGAGCAGTTGCGTTTGGTTGGAATACAATCGTTGTGAATGGTCACTGCATTACCGACCTGTGCAAGGCATTATACTCGGCCCAGCAATGTACGGACCGACCAACATGTATTGTAGCCAAGACAATGAAGGGGAAGAATATGCTGGGTCAGGAGAATCTTCATGGATTCCATGGAAAACCTGTTTCCGAAGCAGCAAAGGATAAAATGATTGACGAATTAGTTAAATTGTCATCTGAACCATCTGGAATTACACTAAGTCCATCTAAACCAGTGGATGATGCTCCAGCAATAAGTATTTCTAACATCACTCTCAGCTCCCCTCCCAACTACACCAAGGGACAAAAGTTGGCAGTAAGGCAAGCTTATGGAACAGCACTCATTAAACTTGGGAAAAATAATGATCGTATACTTTCACTGGACGGAGATATGAAAAATTCAACTTTTGCTCAAGATTACAAGAAAGAATATCCTGACCGATTTATTGAGTGCTTTATTGCGGAGCAAAATATGACCGGGGTTGCAATTGGATTGGCCACCCGTGACCGTGCTGTTGTTTTTTGCTCCACATTCGCAGCATTTTTGGCCAGAGCTTATGATCACATTCGTATGGGTGCGGTTTCTAACACCAACTGTAACTTCTTTGGATCTCACTGTGGTATCTCTATTGGAGCTGATGGTCCTTCTCAAATGGCTCTGGAAGATATCGCGATGTTCCGTGCAATTCCCGGAAGCACAGTGCTTTATCCATCGGATGTTGTTTCTTTGGAAAGAGCTGTAGAATTGGTGGCTAATACAAAAGGCATATGTTTTATTCGTGGCACTAGAGCTGCTACACCTGTGTTATATGACAACGATACAAAATTCGAAATAGGTCGTGCCAAAATAGTGCAGCAAGCAACAGGTGACCAAGTCACTGTTATATGTGGCGGTGTAACACTAGATGAAGGTATAAAGGCTTCCAAGATCTTGGCGACTGAAAACATAGGCATTACAGTTATTGATATATTCAGTCTTAAACCCATCGATAAAGAAACCATCATCCAGGCAGCCAGTTCCACTGGTGGTCGTATCCTGACAGTGGAAGATCATTACCCGGAGGGAGGAATTGGGTCAGCAGTTGCAGAGGCTTTATCTGATCAAACTGGATTCAAGCAAGTCCGATTGGCAGTAAATGGGATGCCTTACAGTGCAGAGCCGAGTGAGCTGCTGGCTGCATTCAAGATTGATTCCACTGCTATTGTTGCTGAAGTCAAGAAGATGATTCAATAAATTTAAAATAAAAATTTATGTACAGACGTGGTCTGTTACAGACCAATTAATTAAGCCTTACGTTGTGCAACCAATGGCATAGTAGTACTAAATGTTAACGGACGTTTTTTGCAATCAATTTATGTTAAAGTGGATTATTATAAGTGATGTGGATGGGCGGATGTTTATTTGTTAAAATGATTTAATATTTTGTTATGAATGAAACGTTAATTAAGAAATGTACAGTTTTAACCTGCCTTATACAAAATTTGATTTCTTGGCATGCAAGTTCCAGCTTAGGTTATGGCATATTTGTGGTGTACTTCATTTTGTATTCAAATTTTTCAAACTCTTGTTTTTTGCTCAGTCATTTCTCTTTTAAACCTGCAATCCCACCCCATAAATACAAAAGTACTTTTTAAGTGAAGAATGCAATTACATGTAATTATTTGCTATATCTGGAACTGTAGGTGGTTAAGATATAGCACAATACAATTTCCATAAGCTTTATATAAAATGAAAAAAAGAAGACCACAAAACAGACATACAAACAAGTAAGCACACCGAAAAGTATGCAGTGTACGTTTATGCTTTTAAATAAGTTACAAACTATTATCGTAAGATGGGAAATAGGCTACTGTGACCCCACTGTAAGATGTCAACACCTACTGTAGTTTGTTTTAGAATTTAAAATTATTTTTATTTTAAACAAGTGTATTAGTGTGGGTAAAGCACATTGAAAACTGTTTAGTCAGCTTTTCTTAACATCCATATGGCCAGCATTAGTGAAACAGTTATCATCTTTGTTTCCACATTTAAGCTTTGTTTTTTACAGGAAAAAAACACTGGAAGATAAAACATTAGATTTGGATCAACCAGATCCGGTAGGAAAGTTTAAATAAACTCTTCCCCTTGCTTTTATTTCTTTTAAAATGAACGTTTTGGTACTTTATTTCTAGTCGGTTACAAATACAGTTTGGTAGTCTATTTAAAAGTCACCTAATCTAAGAACTGTTAAGGTTTGTGTCTTATGTCTCTTACCCTTCTGTCTATCACATATTTTGAGCTAATTAATCATCTTTTTATAAAGACAACATCTTCAGAGTAATATTGAATATGTACAACTGCTCTGCTTGTGCTGTCTTTGTGCTAAGATAACCCTGCCACCACCACAGTAGAAATGATAATGTGTGTATATATTCAAAGTCAACATTCAATCTGCAGAATTCAGAGGATTATTTCCTTGATGAAGTTGACAAATTTCATGCGAATCAGGATAAGCTACTGCTCAATAACAATGAAAATAGTGGGTCTGAATATGATGATACTAACTCGGAGGTAAAATTTCACCCAAGCATGGTCTAATGATATATGTAGTAGGAACTAGAAATAGCAGAATACTTATTAATAATAAATTTAAAATATATTACATTAACAATAATAAGTTTTGTAACAATAATAAGTTCATTAACAATAAATTTTGTGGCTAAAATTGCAATAGGTTTTAAATTTAAAACTTCGGTCATTGTATTTTAAATTTTCTATTTCTATCAAATTTTTCTATTTCTAAAGTTGCACTACTTCATGTATGTAAATTATCTAACATTGGTACAATATGGCAAATCAACCTCAATAACCAGTGTGTTTGTCATTTTTGTTATTACTGAATAAACATTAATTAACACAGCAAGGAGTGTTGGACATAAGTGATGATGATAGCGATGAAAGAGCTGATGAAGAAGATGAGGAATCCTCACCAGATGAATCTGATGCTGATAGTGATCATGGTGGGTTGACCCGACTAATCATTGGGCTTGAAATTGTTGGTGACAATATTAAAATCATACTAACAAATTGCATCCTTTACTCTGTCAAATACTTACAGAATCTGAAATTAGGTAAACTGTTTTACTAATCGGAATATATATTATCCAGGCATACCCAGCAGTAAAGCGTGGGGGAAAAAGAAATCTACGTTTTATGGTGCGGAATCATTGGAAGGACTGCAAGGTATAATAGTGCATATTGCCTTATTGCAAAATCTGTTAATGGTGGTTTGTATGTATTTATGAATAGAACTAGAAGAACTTAAAGTATGGAAAATTTAGACACGGTCAAAAGAAAGGCTGTTTTTGTTATCTGACCACATTTTAATGCTATCGAAAATGTGTGATAAAATAAAACATGTTTTTTTTTAATGCAAAAGTAATGATATATTTAGATATTTAAAGGGGAACTGAAGTCAATTTTAAGAATATCTTAATAAATGGAAAACAATACGCTGATTTCAAAAATCAAATCAGTTTCTTCCAATATTTTTTTGTTAAAGAGTTATGAGCAAATATGCATTTTATTTTATGTTAGGGGATTTCCCGTATTACGTCACTGACGTTGTTGAGATTTCGTGCCTATATGCATTGTATACAATCATGTGCCAGTTTATAGGTGAATTAGTAACATAAGCGCCTGCAGGAGCGTTGTATTTTTGTTTTTTTATGGAGACTTAGCATAACACTTGTCATATAGCCTAACTGAACCAATGTACCTGCGTGACAGCTTACCTTAAGCGCGCTCATTCAGGCCTGCACGATCCTGGACCTAAGCTGAATGCTGAGGTATACAGGTCTCGTATTTAAATGACTTTAGAATAATAAGTCTTAGCAATTTATATTATAAATCATAGAAGTGAAGACAGAACAAGAAAACTAGAACAGGAGGCAGTAAACTGTAACTGCCAGCAATTTATAGAAATAAACCAGCCATCAATCAAAGATCAGACTATGCGGTGGGAACAGCCTATTTCTTTCATGATTGTTGCTTTTCAATATATAGCCATAATCTGCAACGTAGACTAGCAATGTTGTTTATCAACCCCTAGGCTACAAACTGAGAGTGTGAGAGATTTGGAATACATATGAATAGAAGTTTTAACAAATTTCTTTTGTTTTCTTCATTTCTAGAGTAAATTTAAGTTAATGTTGTAACACTAAAATGGATGACAGTTTTCAGCATTCTGGCATGGATGAAAGAAGTTTTATTGTACACAATAAAACAACACAAATTTAGTCATGTGCGTTTAAACCAAGGAAAACGTCTGAAAGTATCTTTGAAGCCCCATAGAAGAAAATGTTTATTTAGAAACATTACCTATTGACATGACTTGGTGCCGTTGCAAAAACTGTATTCTTATGGACACACCGCAAGAATGTTTATGCTGCATGAATGTACATGCATTTGTGCACAAAATAATGCCAGACTGGACTTGCATTACTAAAAGCCCTTATTTTTCAATTATCTGCTTGGATAAAGAAGTTCTTGAAGTTGCACTTGATGTACTGGGTTGATCACTATGTTTAAAATCATAATCAGAAAAATTTAAAATTGTTGGAACTGTATTTTTCACCAAGTGGTTTGTTTTCATCATCTTGGCTACTCCATTGGAGTCAAATACAATTTTACTATGATAATCCTTGTCACAAATATGTGCACTACACACTGCGGTTCTTTTTCCAGGTAGTTTAGAACACTTGCATTGTTGTATCCATTGCTTCAACCGTTTTTTGTCGTTGTGAGGAAATCGATGGAAGAGCACAGGTGGATTGGAATTTCGTGTGCTGTAATAGGAATTTGTACATCCTGGAGCAAAACAATATACTCCAATCACTCTTTCTTCCTTCTCAGTGGCTTAACTTTAGGCATTTTACAATATCTAATAAAAAGAACTAAATTAGAAATGTGATATATTCTTATTAACTTATTTGGGTAGTTAAGTAAAGATCTATTATATATATTCTTCACTTACCGGTACTTATCTGAGTGCTTGCTGTGTACTTATTGTCAGACTACACATCAGCTACTCAACTGTGGATTAACTGTTTTTTGCAATAAGTGGTATTCTCAACCAGTAGGCTAATGCTCAGTTTCAATAACAGCAGACATTAAATGCACCACATACACAACAGCAAAACATTATACAAACAGCCAAGGTAAACCATGAAAGAAATAGGCTTTTCCCACCGCATAGTCTAGCCTTTGCCTAATGGCTGGTTTATTTCTATAAATTGCTGGCAGTTACAGTTTAATGCATTCTGTTATAGTTTTCTTGTTCTGTTTTCACTTTTATTATTTATGATATAAATTGCTAAGACTTATTATTCTAAAGTCATTTAAATACGAGATCTGTATACCTCAGCATTCAGCTTAGGTCCAGGACCGTGCAGGCCTTAATGACCGCGCTTAAAGTAAGCTGTTACCATGTACATTGGTTCAGTAAGGCTATATGACAAGTGTTATGCTAAGTCTCCATAATAAAAACGAAAATACAACGCTCCTGCAGGCGCTTCTGTTACTAATTCACCTCTAAACTGACACATGATTGTATACAATGCATATAGGAACGAAATCTCAACAACGTCAGTGACGTAATACGGGAAATCCCCTAACATAAAATGAAATACATATTTGCTCATAACTCTTTAACCAAAAAATATTGGAAGAAACTGATTTGATTTTTGAAATCAGCGTATTTTTTTCCATTTATTAAGATATTCTTAAAATTTACTTCAGTTCCCCTTTAATTAAAAGTTGTTTATAGTTGTATTTAATTGTTAAACTAGCATATTGGAAGCGCAAAATGTTATTTAGTGTAGCAAGAATACTTCATTGTAAATATCAAACTTTAACTGCATGTGGTAAAGTCACCAACCAGTATGATTGTTAAAACCAAAGGAAACGCAATCATTTAGTACTTCCGTTGAAAATCTAAACAAAAGCTTTAAAAATAGCTAACTGTATAATTTTATTTTACTAAATTCTAAGAGAATTATGAAAACATATTTACTCCATTATCGGTTTAAAAAGACAGTTCAGACAAAATCTTGAAGACAATTTTCTAAAAACAAGACATATTATTTTTATGTATAGTTTTAAATGTTTTCAAGGTCTTGATTACCTGCTGCAACGAAGTTTACTGAGGCAGTGAGGCTACTCTATATTTACACATTTGACGTACTAGTGTCAAACAGGTTTTGATCGTGATGAAGCTGCAGATCTTGAAGAGGAAGAAGCACTACGTATCCAGAGAAAACTCAATGAAGAGGTTGATCAGGATCAATTTGAATTAATTGAACCAGTTGAGGTTCGTTGACATTTTATTCTATATATGGATTGAAGGGTCGTTGGAATGTGGTTGAACATTTCTACACTTTGACCTCTTTATTTTACACTTGTTTTACATACCGGTACATCAAAGTATTTGTTATTTTATTATTTTAATATGATTAGTATGCTCACCAAATACTTTCAATCATTGGCAACTACTGTGCTAAATGAACTTGACAATCGGAAAAAAACAATTTTAATTTAGAATAGGTTCCCTTTATTCTGCCACTTATTATCTAAAAATACACAGGACTCGTTGACACAAGTCAGTAGCTTGAAAGATAGCAAACACGACAATTTAATTCGTCCGGATTTCAGCAATTTATCTTGTCAAGCTCAGTGGAAACTAATTAGTAAAGAATCTCCTGAGCTTCGAGACCTTATAAAAGATTTTAAAGTAAGTAATAACAATAGTATGTTAGTATTAAAAAAAATAAATGCCAAATACATCATGCCATAACACGATCCTTAATTCCTTACTTTCTATTTCAAACATGATGTTTTTTCAGTTAAAATGCATGGAACTGAGAGATCGAATTTATCCTCTTTTGGAACTTGTTTCCAATGGTACCGTAACTGGCAGTGGTGCTGTATTTATTCACACAAAATTCAACTTATACACGTCCTACCTGATCAATGTTTCATTCTATTTGTCGTTGAAATGCAAATCAGTAGCCGTGAGGAATCATCCTGTGATAAAACGACTCGTGGAGTTCAGAACGGTAGGTTGATCCATGGTTTGTTGGATTTTTTACATTAAATTCCTGGTGCGTGTGGTACAGTTATGACATATTTTTTTAATTTTGGTGTTATATGTTCATGTTTTCATAAAAGAATCTTTATCCAATTGTTTAATCAATGTGTGTATATGTCTGCCCCAATGTTTACGTGTACTAGTGGTGATGAAGCTATCCGTTAGGCCTCTTTTAAAATTTGCATTTTCTCTAATAATCACTAGTTAGAAGAGTGATGAAATTATTTGTTTTAAGCTTATTAATGAGTTGACTCCATTGGATGAAGAATTGGAAGAACAAGTAGATAGATTGCTACAAGGCAAAGTGGGGACTTTGGCTAAAATAGATAAGTAAGTATGAGTCACCTATTAGCACTTAATACAAACTAATACTTTGCTTACTCCTAGCAATGTAAGATGATTCAGTAAACACAGCTCAACTGATCTGGTTTTTTATTTCTAATTAAGTTTATTTCTAATTTTAGTTTGTAGTCACTGGGTTGTTTTATTTTACCGGGCATAAAGGAATGCAATAACTTCTTGATATTTTTTAGAACAACAAATGAAACTACAAGCATGGAAACTGCCAAAACCGAGTCCCAACATAAATTGAAGGTAAGCAATACTATCTTGTTTTATCTCCATTTGTTTAAAGTTTTAAACAATTGATAGTCAGTTTCTGTATCAAAGCATTGGTAAGAATAAAGTTTACTGTATTTGTCTTCTGTGTATTGTAACCATGTTTGGCTCACCAACGCATGTAGCTTGTTATCTGTCTTGGTCAATGCTCTTTATGGATAACTGTGTGTAACTAAACTGTTGGTTCTGGCTGAATGTTTAATCAATTTGTTTTGTAGGAATTGGGACCTGTAGATTCTTTAAAATATTTTACTGCACTCCAAGAAAGATTGAAGGCTGGGGATAACGAACCAGAAAGGTAATACAATAATAAGAAAGCATCTTTTTTATTTTATTATTAAATGCTTTTTATATTTTTGTTTACTGGACTTTTTATTTAGTGAGCCGATTGCCATGCATGCTGAATTTGCTGAGAAAGCAGAGGAACGCAGAGCCATCAACTACACGGTAAGACCCTTACAGTATGTCGATGCTGTTTGCGAGTTTACCCTTTTATCTTGCAGATGAGTAAAAACAAGGGAGCTCATTCAAAGCGCCGAAAACTGGACCGAAATCCACGCGTCAAGCATCGTGAAATGTACCGTAAAGCGAAGATTCGACGGCGCGGACAAGTGCGGACTTACAAGCCCGAAATAAATAAATATGCTGGCGAGGCGTCAGGCATACGGGCAGGTGTTATTAGAGGAGTAAGAATACGCTAAACAAATAAACCCGATTTCAAGCATTGCGTTGTTTGCGGAACACAAGAAACCTTCAAGTTTCGCGTGATTTTTAGCGGTGTGGCTGTTTGTATAGGATAGACAATAGAGCGTCGGGATGAGTTCGTGTGAACTTTTTACGGTTGGTTTGCGGGAAAATCATCATGACTCGGTAGAACCGTGGTTCAGTTACCAAGAAAAGTGACGCCGGCCGATCACATCGGTACGGGGAAATTCTCTACAAGTAAACGAACCGTATTTGCCGCATCATTGCACGATAATATCCGAGCCATTGTGGTGATATCGTGATGTATAGCAGGACTACAATCACCGCACGATAAATTACAAACTGTGTAGTCATTCACGCAGGTAATAAATGAGCGGCATATTACCGATCCATCAATTACGGACTACGAAAAAACTGCCACTATTATATACCTAGGTTTAATTTCAGGTGTGGTTAGGACTAATTATACCGGAATTAAAAACAATTACACCTAAACCAAATACTGCCAATACCGAATTGTAAACATTGCCCAAGGGTTTTTATTTTTAATCGGTACTGCTGAATAAGACTTGTCAATCAAACAGTATGATACGCATTTTCTACGATGACTAAGCACAAATGTACAGGGTTGATTTTGCATGAACGTTTATTTTTGGAAGTTAGAATTGTGTTATCTAATTTTTTTATAGTTCTAGGTATTAGGTTAGTTTGACACTTTGCATTGCTTCCTTTATCAGTTTCATTATATCTTGGACATCCGAACAAACAATAACATAACAATATGGCAGAAACCTCCAAGTAAGTTTATTTTACGTTACTAAAGTGAAAATATTGAAAATCATTCCTTTAAAATATTTAAACAACGATTTATTCTTAAAAACGTAAAAGTATAGTGTCCAAGTGTTACTGCACAATTTTGCTTGTTTTAGCTGGTTGCATTAAAACTAAGCAATACCTAGTCCTACTGGTTAGTCTGGTGGATTAGTGTGTCACCTTTCAACCGAAGGGTTGTAAGATAGAAACTGGTCACCAGCTAGGTTGTATCCTTGGGAAAAGCACTTTACAGACATTACCTGGCACTAAGGAGGTATATGGGTTCTACTAAATTAAAGAAACGTTTGAATCATACACATCGCGCTGCAAAAGCTCCAGCAATCCGACTGTGGTCCCTAGGTGATCTCACGATTGCCAGTGTGTTAACCCCCTTGGTTTTCCCATTTACGGGGATAAACAATAACCTATCCCATACCTAAGTAGCATATATCATATCACTGTTAACATGATCGGATAGGACAATATTCTGCAACCTTTTTTTTATTCGGGATACATTTAGACACTTACTATATGTGACAGCCCTACTGGAAAGTTCGTATGATGCGCCGGATATATCTGGCGTGACGCACGGACTACTTTTCAGGTATTGGCGTAGAAAACTCCAAAAATCATGCCAGCGTGGCGTGATTACACTTCCTTTCATGTTTCATTTATGTCAGTATTTTTTTGACACTTTAAAGCTTTATATTTCAAAGTTTTAATTAAAAATTATGCAACTTTGTTTGTGGTGGCGCAAATTAGTACTACTGGCGTGGCGCAAAATTTAGGTTAAAAAATGTTGGCGCAAAAATCCGGCGCACAGAAAACAAACTTTTTCCAATAGGGTGTGACAGCACATGCAGTTAAAATTGTACAGTGGGGGTCTTCTGGCCAGCCATATACATTTTGTAGAGTAAAAACTGCATTTAAAAAAATAGTATTATTTTTCCGTGGTACACCGAGTCAATGTCTTACGATAATCATTTTTATGCAAGTGAATGGAAAACCAAGGTGGTTTAAAACCAGGGCAATCGTCAGATTACTCCATGCCCACAGTTGTGTTACAGGAGTTGTTGTGTTTTGTATGATTCAGACATTTCTTTAATTAAGTAGAACACATTAATCCGCTGGGTTCAGGCAATATTCGTTAAATGCAATGCCAAAGGATACAACCCACTAACTATCGACCAGTTTTGACTGTGCAACCATTCGGCTGAAAGGTAACGCACTAACCAATCAGACTAATCTGTTGGACTAGGATATTTATGTTTAACACCCATTAATGAACGAAATTCTCTTTCAACAAGAACTAATTTTGAACCGGAAAGGCAAGAACTAACCCACCAAACTAATCGGTTGGATGTATCCATCCGTCTAATGTATTGCATATTTATGTTGCAGGGCAGATATTGCATTGATTGGGTTAGCTGTCATGGTAAGATGTATGCATATTTTAGTGAATAGAATTAAAATATATGTAGTCTGTACTCTAAATCAATAACAAATCTTGATTTGACATAACACTTCTCTACATTCATATTTTATTTTTTTAAATGTGCAAGTGATAATATTTTTATCTGAATTGTAAGAATCGGATAGGCCTACTCCTGTAAGTTTAAGGAATTAACAGTTGTTATATCATATACAGTAATTCGAGGAAATGTATGTGGAATGGTTAGGGGTAAATGTAACTTCATTGTTGGTGGGGTGGTTTGACCAAGTTCATTGGATTAATAGGATATTAATTTTTTTACATTAAAAATGTAGGCAATATTACACATCACATGATATTGTCAGATTACTTCGCATCTCCGATCTGATTGCGATGCTTTCAGTTTTAATACCAGCCAATAATTCAGTGAATTTAGGCGATATCTGCTAGTTTCCTTGCCCAAGTTCAAAACCATTTTTAACTAGCTAGCTGTTGGTTTTGATCCAACAACTTTTCAGCTTTCGCAGACCACCAATGCTCTTACTGATCAAAATGGCATGGTTTATTTATACTTAGTTATAGTACATATGTGTTTTTATTCCAATATATATATATATTATTTTTCCACGTTTATTCCGCCGCAATATGATATTGACTGTACAGCTTAAGATGTACTGGTACTGACTGAAGCAATCAAGCATAAATCTGTACATACAAGTAGTTTAAACTCTGATGTTTACTACAGTCTTGTACCTAGAGTCTAGACAGATTTGTAATTGTAGTATAGTTTTTTTAACTTTTTTTTCCTGCAAGTATAAAAATACCCACATCTGTCAGTCTGGAAACAATATTTTTAGCATAATGTATGCAGAGTTTTATGCTTGAGCAAACAGTTTGAAAGGTTTATAATTATGGTTGCTTTATTTAATTTTTTTCACTTATGCATTGAAATAAAAACATCTCATCATAGTCTATCCAAATAAAATGAACCAGGCAACAACAAATTTTATAACAATATATTTAAAATTTTTAAACTGATTTATATTTCAGGGGCAAAACATCATTTTGAACATGAATGACCATGGCTTCGTGGTAAGGTCACTATGTTTCATGTTGGCACTATTTTATGCAGATAATTCATTTTTTATATTTTTTGTTTATTTAATTTTGTGTTTGATATTGTTGTAAGATTATTACTTTAAATCTACCAAGGTATGTGCATACAACCGAACGGTTGAAAAGGTCGACCGGTTCTTAGCCAACGAAGCAAAGGGAACCAAAATTATTGGCGCCAAATCTTTGGAAGACATGGTGGCGAAGTTAAAGAAGCCCCGGCGAGTGATGATGCTAGTGAAAGCTGGATCAGCTGTGGATGCGTTCATTGATAAACTGGTACATTCAAGCAATATGAATTAAGTCTATTCTATTTTTTCAGTGTGATCTTATTACACTACCACTGTTTTTTGAATATTTTTATGTTTATACCTTTTATTATATGCTTATGGCGTGTAAGCGTGTGGTCGACTCATGCACTCACTATCACTCACAACACGACTGCAGAGAGAGGGATAACATAATTTTATGATTGACTACATCTAAAACTTTATTTATTATAAAACCAAGGATATTTATTTATGTTTTAGGTTCCACTTCTTGAAGCTGGAGATATAATAATTGACGGAGGAAACTCTGAATACACCGATTCGATTCGCAGATGCAAGAGTTTGGATGAGAAGGGTTTGCTTTTTGTTGGATCTGGTGTGTCTGGTGGTGAAGATGGGGCGAGATACGGACCTTCTCTTATGCCAGGAGGCGCCCCTGCGGCGTGGTATGTATATATCCAGGCAGTGGAAAACTGATTTGTATGTTTCTTAGGCCTATACAATAATTAGTGCTAAATTTTAACACTAATTTTTTAAAGAGTAATGCAATTACAAAAATAAACTAATGGCAAATTAGCAGACACAAAAGCAGCAATAAATATTCCTTTCTAATTCGAAGGGAAGGTGTATCGGTTTTTACATTTTAGGTAATAAAATCAGGTTAAAACTTTATGTAATAAATTACTGAAACCAACAATTTTTACAAAAAATCAAGGGGAACAACAGATCTTATAAAATTGATTTTGTTTGCGGATCAGCTATTCTTCGCTCTTTGTTATTCGATGTCTTGGAATAGAAAACGACAAACTACCTCTAGATAGGACTTTTTTATTAAACTTTAAAGATACCTAAAAACAAGAATTAAGGTAACCTAGTCCACCCTGGAAAATCTCTAATAATATAACATAAAGAATTAAGCTGTGAATACCATGACAAATTGAAATTTTAAATACATACAGTGATGTTGAAGCAAAAACCCTATCCCAACTTCAGTCACATTCCAATCAAAATTATATTCCTTAAACTATATAAAATAAGTATAAATTTGTCTTTTTTTATCCCCCATATTAGAACGAAAACAAAGGTCAATAAACAAAATTTGTTGTTCTTTGTATATCAATATACTCATTTCACTGATAGGATATCATGTAATTATTTAGAAACTTGAGAACTGGTAACCCTTTAGTATCTGAAACTATATACACTTTGTATAATGAACACTATGAACCCTTACAAACTTTATACAATATGTATTTAACATATACATACCAAATGTGATTAGGTAACTATTAGCCAAGAGACTTCATTGATTTTTTAAAAGCTTAAAATATACAGTGAAAATGGGTTCTTAGAGATGGTGGTTAACATATGGATGTGGTTGTAACTTTAGTGAACTCTTTTTTATGGAGTTTTGCATTTTAATAGGCCTACAAAACTAAATATCCGTTTTCTTTCTAGGCCTCACATTAAGAAGATATTCCAAGGTATAGCTGCAAAGGCAGATGGGGAGCCTTGTTGTGATTGGGTGAGATTGTTTGCTTAGGTTTAGATCTGATAATGTAGCACAGGGAAATGAATGCAAACCTGGCTGATCCAATATCGTTTTACTGTAATACACACCTTGCCCTTGTATAACCTCATGTTGTTGTGTCCTTTAGTAAACACATGTAGAGAACCCATTTGCTAAATGATAGAATTCTGTATCTATTTTTGTAGGAAGTTTTGGTTAACCAATATTACCCTCAATAGTGTTGACTACATTCTTCTTCCTTTACTAAACTTATCTCTCGCGTTGCTGACTCTTCACTTTGTTATATTAAAGTGATCTCTAATTTTTTAAGTCTAAACATGAGCATTTGAAACTGGAAGAAGTCCCCAGTTGTTTTTCACAGTTATAATCAGTAGATGTAAGCTTGGGGGCTGAAAGTGCTTTATCCCTACAACGATAAGATATAGTATAATTTTATTCATTGTGCCTATTGATATCTATTTATCATTCTGAACCAAGTGAAATATATTCTACTGTTCTAGGTGGGAGAAGACGGTGCGGGACATTATGTTAAGATGGTGCACAATGGTATAGAGTATGGAGACATGCAACTGATTTGTGAAACTTACCACATCATGAGGGATATCTTGAAAATGGATAATGATGAAATATCTGGGGTGAGTATATCTATTTAAGGAACTGTTAAAAAATACATTTTATTTTCTGAACGTCATTTTTATTTCCAAATCGTCAGTTGTTATCAGAATAGCATATGTTCAGATAATTCTAGTAAGTTGTACAAAAAAGCAAGTTTGTTTCCATTTTGAGTGATTTCCAATACCACATACAAGTTTTTAAAGTGAGAAGTTTGATAAATTTTTAACACATTACTTTTCTGCCAAATTATTTGACTCACCACCAACCAAGTAACACACATGTTACATAACATATCACAGATTTTGTTTTTAACCACAATTTTGCCGACAGGTGTTTGCAGAATGGAACAAAACAGAATTGGATTCTTTCCTTATAGAAATCACAACCGATATCACAAAGTTCAAGGACACTGATGGAAATCACTTGCTTGACAAAATCCGTGACGCAGCTGGACAGAAGGGCACAGGAAAATGGACAGCTATATCAGCTCTTCAGTTTGGCATGCCTCTTACTCTCATAGGTAACTTATTTTTGCAATAAAACTACATTTCTTCCCATTAAAACAAATATAAATTATATAATATTTCAATTATAACCTCACTGTTAATCTTTACAAACTGGCTAACAAGTTATGTTCGATATGTAAATCGTTATCTTATCTTGACACTCAATTTCCTGGTTAATTATTAACTTTTCCTGAACTATTTAGTGGTGAATTACATTTAGAGATTTAAAAAATCCCGATTATTTGAACCAACCATATGAACGTAGTGGTTTTCAAGACAGCCAGACACGGTTCTGCAAATTATGCAGCAAAGTGTTTCTGGTTCCTTATTCTGTTAGTTCTTTAACACTTTAGTTGATTACCAAATCACAGTTATTTATTATGTAGTTATGAATTTTTAAAAAGTAACTAAATAATAACTAACCAAACTAGGTATCTGGTAACCAACTTTGCGCTTTGGAAAAATAACTGAATAATGAACCGTTATTTATCCAATCAACTACACAATTCACAACACAGGAGAATCTGTGTTTGCTCGCTGCTTATCAGCGTTAAAAGATGAAAGAGTTGTTGCCTCAAAACAACTAAGTGGACCTGAAGTTACATTTACCGGTGACAAAGCTACATTTTTACAAGATTTAAAACAGGTGTGAAACTGTTGAGCAAAATTTAATTCGATCTTTTTATGACCTGGGATTCGTTCGTGTCATTAATGTTATTTAAATTCATGATGTTGATTGAAGACAACAATTCAATTAAATGGTCTTACTGCTTCGGAGTATAATGCATGAAGTTTAATTTTATATCCATAAAAATAGCAGTAATTGTCTAACAAAAATACATTAAGCCAAAATAATAAATATAATTTTAATGAAACATGTCTGAAATTGAAAATGGAACAAACGCTTCCCGAAACGTCTCATTAAAATGAAATTTATTATTCTGGCTTTATGTATTTTTCTTAGACTATTTCTTCTATTTTTATGAACATATATTGCTTTCTTGTACAACAATGTTGTTATTTAGGCACTGTATGCGTCAAAGATTATCTCGTATGCACAAGGATTTATGTTGATGCGAGAAGCTGCCAAGGAATTCAAATGGAAGTTGAATTATGGAGGAATCGCTTTAATGTGGAGGGGAGGATGCATTATTAGAAGGTTGGTTTGAGGTTTGCTTGTTCACTATATCAGAAAATAATATTATCTGTTCCGGGGATGTATCATTATACTAAAGAATTTGGTTGTAGCAGAAAAATTGCTTGAAATTTGATATATTTGTGTTATGAAATTTATTATGTCATAATGTACCTTGCTGCAAAGATCCAGCCTATAGTTGTGTTTACTCTAGTGCTTTTCTTGGAAAAATCAAAGATGCTTTTGACAAAAATGCCAATCTCACCAATCTGTTAATGGATGATTTCTTTAAAGCAGCAATAACAAATGCACAGGTATGTACCAATGAGTGGACTTTTACATGGATTATTATGCCTTTTGTATTATGGTGTATACATGGTTTAAATAAATCCTCCACCTTTAAAACCTTGTGTGTTACAATCGACCATTACATAATAACTTATTATTCTGCTTGAACAAAAGAAAACGGCTGCATCTATTTTTTGTCTATATTTTGTGCTATTATGAATATTTTGTTTTAAAGCCTGGATGGAGACGTGTCTTGTCAGCCGCAGTAATGAACGGGATACCTACACCTTGTTTGAGCACCGCTCTTTCTTTCTATGATGGGTACAGACTAGAGAAGTTGCCTGCCAATTTAATTCAGGTATAGTTTCAATTTACTTGATACTGAGGTCAGACCTTAGACACATTAAGCCCCTTACACATTATCAGGGATTTTGTTAACTGTTCCACAGTATTTGTTGCAATGCATGTCGGAAAATCACAACCCACTAGCTCCAACTAAGAAGTATTTAAATTCTTATACACAAACTATGGGTATAAATATTTCAAACGAGAATTTATCTTTTAACCATAGAATAATTTATCTTCTTTTTAACTATAGAATTAAAATGATATTATCATTAACCTAAATATGTTAATACCCAAATAGGCGCAGCGTGATTACTTCGGAGCCCATACATATGAGCTGCTCAGTGAGCCTGGTAAATTTCATCACACAAATTGGACTGGGCATGGCGGAAATATATCATCGTCATCTTACAACGCATAGCTTGTTCCCATTAACTGTGTACACTTTATTATGCAGATGCACTTGTAATAAATGTCTTAGACTCTCTTTACCATAAACACCTAGCAGCACCTGTAGTTTAAAATATTTTTACTCATTATGTTGGTACTTGAAATCAAGAAATACAGTATAGCAGGAAGTACAGTAAAATTTCTTGCAATTTTTTATTTATTTTGAGATAATACCGAGTTATATGGTTTCTTTAATTCCGTTCTTAACCACAGTTTTGATGTTGCAATCGTATTAATTATGCCAATTGCATTTTTATATGCGTTAGACAATATTATGTTCCTATCCGTTATACTAATTATATATTCCAGTAAATAGCGAGTAAATAAATATATCTTGAGACAAAATTTATACAGCCTGTCACAATGCAACATAATGAGGTACTGTTGTGGTCAAACACAGTTTACATGACCTAATAATAATGCAATTGATCGGAAGGCAAATTGGTAGTTGGCTTTGGGGCTTGTTCAACTTTTCTCCCAACCGTTGCAATAATTTTTTTAAATTTTCTTGTTTCACAGCAATGCAATAGCATCACAGAGACATTGGAACCTAATTAATTTATTTAGCATATAAACAAATGCATATAACAACCAACCGGTATTAAATCACTGCAGACTAGTGTCAGTTTGACTGAGACCGGTCTCCACCTTTTTGTTTTGACAGAATCTTTTGGTATTGCTCACCATTCTCCAGTTGAAAATAACACCAAATATATCATGTAGGCCTATTTGTTTTAAAGTGGATAGCATGTCAGTTGTTGTTAATCAAAAACGTAATTGTTGCAAATATGCTTCAGACAATGTCTATAAATTCAAAGGCCTTAAAATTGCTTCACATACTCCTGAGGGTCTGAACCCCGGTTAAAAAACCACTAGATACATATTTTATTGTGGTACAATTTATTTAAACGATCATACGATCTAAAGCCAAAAATGTACGCTTTCTCAATAACCATGTCGTGCATGTTTTTCCTTATTTTAACAGTTTATCCTAAAGTGGTATGATTACTAAACATTAGCTTGTTGGTCACATGTCATTGGGAAAGCAACTTTCCCTAATGCAAACTTAGAAAATTGTCTCATTTATGTTTAAAGTATGCAATAGTTCCAATAATCCAATGGTGAATCTCTCAATTCCCTTGTTATATTGCCTGTTGGGTTGTCCCAAACATGAAGAATAATACATACTTGAAGATAATGCGTATCCTAATCTATACTGTCCAGGATCACCACACTCGGACAAGGTAAAAAGTATTCTGGCAATGATAATTAAACAAATATAATTTACCAGTTGCTTCGATCAATAATCACACTAAAAGGAGATACATTATCAACTACACACAACAATATTACCTATATTTTCTGGTTTTTCATGCCATAACACATAGTCCAATGATTGAAGAAATCTTTTAAAACCCCCACAACTTTTGCAGGTTATAATCGTTTGCTTTGGCTTGCCTACAGAAATTGATGGAATTAAGTTTTTCTTTTAATCATACATGCATATCTATTAAAAAGAATACTTATTTTATGTTCATATTTGTGAAAAAATAAAATATTTCTTGCAATGAATTGAAAGAACAACCTAGAACTTAGAAGAAGTGTATTGTTTATCGTTTTCTGTAAATCTAGGTACCACCATAAATAAATACCTTTGTTCCTCACTTGTGATGTGACACCAGGTATCATCAACAAGCTACATTGTTTGCAAATGCTGCGCTTAACATGAGGGTGCCTAAGGTAAATATTCACAGAATTTGACTTTGTGTTAATGTCTTAACTTGGTCTAAAAGAAATTAAATCAACCCAACTTACAATCTTACAACATTTTTTAATGCTAGTGTTTTCATGGTCTTTGTGTAGTCTAGAAAGAATCCAGTTGGGTGGTTGCATACTAATCGCGAAGTGTGCAGCCTGAAACATACAACTATGTCATAGGAGTACACTGCATGGTACAAAAACCTTAAATACACTAGTATAACTATAGGTGAAAAACATGTAAGGGTATAATGGATGTCAGCTGAGGGTTACTATTGTGTGTCGGTGTCATGTGTGTTAAGAGACTTTACTATTATTATTTTTCTAGTCCTAAATTCTATTCTGATTGAAGCAGTTAGATCGGAGACAAATGTTGCCCGGGAACACACTGGTCCAGGAAGTGATTGCAATCAGAAAATCCATATAACATGCTTATGGTTTGCAGGGTTCGAATTAACGATTTTGAAACGATTCGCGAAATGCGTGGGTTAGGAGAAAATCGTTTTCGCGCATTACCCATGTTAAATTGCCTTAGAATGCGGTTTCAGAACCTCTCAAACTAATCTTTAAAGCCAGAAAGATAATTTATTAAGTAAACAGTACCGTTATATAGTAGTAATGATAAACTACAATAAACGTATCGTAAGTGCATGCGTGTAGGATAGGACGAATATCGACGAAACGAAGCCTTTGAAACGAGTAATCTTACTTGTTAAAACACCATATAACCTTATTATAAAGGGGTGTGTGGCATCTCCGCCAATCATAAATAAAGGAATCGTTGTATATTAACTCATAATGGCTACTGTTGCGTTGTGATAGAAATGCTTATTATGCGTCAATAATGCAAAGTAAAGGCAGGGTAAATAAATGTAATAGTAATGTGATTGTTAAATGTTATGTTGAAGGCAAACGATGTTATATTAGGGTCATTCCATTTCAAATGAGCCAAAATTAGAACATTTTCCAACCCAAAAATTTTAAATAAGCTCATATTATAAAGTAAAATAGCAAATTTCTTCCTGGCAATGGAAATCCTTTTGTTTTTAATTTTCGTTGAGAATTGACCGAGTTATGGTTGTTTAAACATAACCTATTTTTTGTGTTCGGCGAAGCATGACTGCAATGAAATATCAACCAAATATCTTCGGGTGAGTCAAACTTTTTTATTCCTTATGGTTGCATTACAAAACTTTGTACATATCTTGTATATCCTTTTGGCTTTCCTGAGAAATGTTTTTTTTTATTATTTGGGCTACATGTGGGCCACAAAGTGGGGGGGGAATGTAATCATAATTTCGCAATCGTCCATGCGTGACCATGATTAATGGGTTAATAACTTTAAAAGGGATTGTCGTTAGAAGCTCTAAATGGTTTTATTGGAAAGGTAAAGACTACCCCTCCCTGTGTTGTAAGTTTTATCAATGTGTCTTGACAATAACATAAAAACAAACAGTGATCATTTACATGGTGTAAATTTGCTGTATTTCGCAGATTACAACAAATATCGACTTATAGGAGTGTTAAACACCAATGTGTACAATTCAATTTAGACAAAATTTAATCATTTTTAAGTACTTTAGACATCATTTAAAATATCACAGTTGCAAGATGCAGGTTTTACATCCCCTGTAAAAATGAATTGATGTTCTGGTTATATTGTATATCTCCAATACGACCGACCCACCCAGCCTTCTTGTTGTTTATTTATGAAAATTGGCCATTTTTTTGTCTTGGTTGTTAAACAAAGTAGCAATGCCAATGATTTTTACTGCTTGTGTCATTCTGGGGAAACCTTGTAGTGATCATTGTATCAAAGACTCATTTTTTTTCTTCGATGACAAGCAGAGTTATTTAGTGTCCAGCAGAGTTATTCAGTGACCAGCAGAGTTTTTCAGTGACCAGCAGAGTTATTCAGTGACAAGTAGAGTTATTCTTTATTCATTTATTCAATAAGATATTTTTCACACAATTTAAGAAATGTAACAGTACTTATTCTCCCAAACAATGTTATTCAACAGAGTAATTGTTTATACATAAAGATGACTTTAGTCTGTTAAAGAAATGTTGCATTGTAGCAAACAATTACAATTTTTATCCAGCAGAGTGTATTGTTTTATTCAGTTATATAATAGGATGACATTTAGACAGTTGAGACAGATTTTGCAAAATAAAATAAGATATGGATCCATGCAGTATCAGAAAAAATCTACACCAGGAGAATGATTGCCACAACACTAACTTTACTAATGGCAAGAAAGGTATTCTAGCTGTAACAGATTTGGGTAAAGAGCAGGTGGAGCTTTTGAAATTAAGAACAGAGTTAGAAGATGTAGACACTCTTTCAATATGTTTGCATCACAAGAAGATGTTCTTAGAAAGATATACTAAAATGCAAACAGTTTGTTGTAATCCATTCGGCTTTCATACCGGAAAACTTCCAAGAAAATCCTTAAGACCATTGACTATTGAAGCAGCAAGTAAATTAATTTCAAGCCTGGGCAAAAGATGTGTCCATCGTGTGCTAAGGTGTCAAAAGATTTTAGAGCAAATGAAGAAGGGGAGATGTCTGATGCGGATGTGGAGGCAGGGGATAAAGACCTGTTTGCATGGGGCTCACAAAACATACCTGGCATCTAATTTTTCTTTTTCTCTGAGGAACAGATTGCTCATCATACACAACCGCAACAAGAGAGGTTTTCCTCAAAAAACACCATACCTGGAACGCGCAGTCACCATGCTTTTGTGCCACAAGCTGATGGCATATTGATGAAGAGACTTTCTGCAGACACAGGCGGGGTGATGGTGTGGAAAAGAGGGGTACTGAAACGCATTCAGGACCAGCGCAACAAACAACATACGCGCTATAGGCTCATACATCATTGCAATATATGATCGCAAATGGTACCTGGGAGTTGTTGCTGATAGAAATGAAGAGGAGGGAGATGTAATGATCCAGTTTATGGTGCAAGGAGCTCAAAATTCCTTCCAGTGGCCATCCAGAAAAGATGAATGTTGGGTTGCTATCAGCAATATATTAGCTATCGCCCCAACCCCATCCACCCTGACTGGTCGTTTGTACAAATTGCCCCAATCATTTTATGACTCAATCAACCATAAGTATGAACAATTTATTCAGACAAATTATTTAAGCTAAACTGTACATGGCCAGTGTTGATATTTTTGTACCGAAGTTAATTTTTGTAATAATTCACTGTATTAATATACGCAATACAGAAAATTTACATCATGTAAATGATCACTGTTTGTTTTTATGTTATTGTCAAGACACATTGATAAAACTTACAACACAGTGAGGAGTAGTCTTTACCTTTCCAATGAAACCATTTAGAGCTGCTAACGACAATCCCTTTTAAAGTTATTAACCCATTAATCATGGTCACGCATGGACGATTGCGAAATTATGATTACATTCCCCCCCCACTTTGTGGCCCACATGTAGCCCAATTAATAAAAAAAAACATTTCTCAGGAAAGCCAAAAGGATATACAAGATATGTACAAAGTTTTGTAATGCAACCATAAGGAATAAAAAAGTTGTGACTCACCCGAAGATATTTGGTTGATATTTCATTGCGGTCATGCTTCGCCGCACACAAAAAATAGGTTATGTTTAAACAACCATAACTCGGTCAATTCTCAACGAAAATTAAAAACAAAAGGTTTTCCATTGCCAGGAAGAAATTTGCTATTTTACTTTATAATATGGGCTTATTTAAAATTTTTGGGTTGGAGCGTTTGGTTCATTTGAAATGGAATGACCCATTAACATGTTGATGATTTATTATTAAAAGTGCGCGAAATCAGTAACGGTAATTTATATTTTCGCGATTTTGTTAAATTTTGTAATTCGCGAACTTTAAAAAACGGTTCGCGAATAGCGATTCGCGATCCCTTAATTCGAACCCTGGGTTGCCATTGTCATAAGCAAAAAAAATAAAGTGCAAGACCCAATGGTGGGTACTGGATTTGTGGTCATGATGGTACAACGCCTTTGCACATTCCATAGATATCTATCAAATGGAAATGTCAATGAAAATCTATCCAACTCGAGTCGGACTAGTTGACTCTTACATGTAGCACAACAGAATAAACCTGCCCTTCACTAACAGTAGGTTGTATTCTAGGGCAGTTCCTGAATCCATTGGTTTAATAGCTTAAACAAAATGGTAGTAGCAATGACTCCATCAAATACAACACACTGCAATAACATATCACAACATTGGAACAAGGTAATCTTCTGATTGCCCGGAGGTATTATGGAAGCTCAAGGTGATCCTATTTCATATTTTTCATACAAGTACCTGGTACAGGTAGTTCAGGCGTTGATATACATCTTTTTTCTGCACATTTCCTCCATTTTGGTTATTCTTCTTCTTCCCCATTAATAAATTAGTTGAGAAATATATTCCTTAAAAAATGTTTAAATTGTAAAGAAACGTTTACCTTTAAAATATTCCAAACAAGGTTGTACAATTTTTTATAGCTAGCTAAGACCCTTTATCTCTAAGCAGCTAAGCACCTGCACCAACGTTGTTAAGTGTTGTAAACATGTGATTTATTTAGGAAACTATATTAAATATACATATTTTGTTATGTTAAAAACATATGCGGCTAGAGACAGAACGGTAGTCTGGTTTTTCTCTGCTGGATGGCGCTATTTATCAGCAGTACTAAAGCGGGGAGGAGGGAAACTACTAACTAAAATTACGGATACTAATTTTAACCCATTCCTGAACACTAAACTTAACCGCAGGACTAACAATAACTCTAGTCCCATGTTTATTACACCATTTACGCATTTTAAGTAAATAGTGTTTACAATCAAAAAACTGCGAAGAGATCGATTACTTTAGCCAATGCTTGGAAAAATTCCAAAAATGCTCAGACAAGCTGAATGCGGGGTTATGATAAGTTTGTTTATAACTAAGAAACAAAAGAGTTAAAAAAACAGAAAAAAAGCTCCCCGTAGGGGAATCGAACCACAGTCTCCCGTGTGACAGGCGGCGACGCTTACCACTACACTAACGAGGAATACGCTCAGTAAGTGCGAAAACTAGTATAACACAGTCGCGGGTGCCTCTAAATACTACAGGACCGCTTAGATCACTTAGATTGCTATAGAAAGTAATTCTAACCCTGTCCCAAACACTAATCTCAACCCCAGAACTAACTTTAACCCCAACCCTAACATTAATATCGAAAATAGTTACTCCCCAGATAATTCCAAAAAATAAAAAGGCGCCACCCAGCAGAGAAAAATCAGACTACCGTTCCGTCCCTAGTCGCATCTGTTAAAAACACCGGCGGCATTATAGATACTTATGAATTCGATAAAATACTACATACCCAAATTGGGTTATTAAACCCATTTCAAGCAATTTAACCATATCATGCACGATGCACGATGCCCTAATATTCAAAATACTCTTGATTAGTGTCCCTTAATGAACATTTAAGGAACACTACTCTTGATCAACTTTCGTCTCCTTTCTAAAAATTCCCCAATTTAGAACTCGATCCAACATAGAAATGTTTACCTTTATTATAAAAAGCATCGACCCGATTAAAAAAATGAATTGTTACAGCAACATGTAGTTTTACTTATATGTAAAAATATTATCAACTAAAAATCACTATGAAATTTTGTCTCCGTTGGCAAGAGAAAACTATGCAGAAAGTGACAATAAATCATTAAACAGTTGAACAGATGTTGATCACTTTGTAATATTTAAAATCGGCAAGTTTTTTTCCTTGGCAAGGTATAAAAAACGCTAAGCAGTGTTTATTTCTCGAGTCAATTATAAATTTTCTTGCTACTGTTGGATTATGCATGGTAGGAGTACTTCCATGGATTGTGTTCATGATGCGGTTCCTGCAAAGTGTAATACCATTATTTTGGCAAACGTACGTATAAACCAGCCAAAACTATATTTGGCACGAAATTATAGAACGAGAAGACGTACCTATGCCTTTGCCCCGCTAAATTCCTTAATAATTAGTATAAATAAATGTCACGTAAAATGAATAAATATTTTAGGTTGGGTGATCGCGCACTTTTTTTTTGTTTGGGCCATTTTAATTAGGCTATATTTTTTTCGTTTGGGCTATTTCGTTTAGGCCTAGCCTACAACATTATGATATTAGCACATATGATCTAAAGTTAATTACAATATTGAGAAAATATTAAACGTTAAACTTTAACTACTGAATTAAATTCGAAAGCTGGATGTGAACATTTGGGCAGTATTATCCAGTAAACATAATATGTAGGATGAAAACATCTATATGAAGCATGGGAACACGAGGTGACCGACAATGCTGCAAAGATTTACATGGAACATCAACATCACCTGGGTATTAGCCAGCGTTTGAAGATATGTTTGATCGATTTTTTCTCCATCTTTGACCCACTGTGTCGTATTTGATGACACTTTTACCAACCCAGTGGTGGGCTCAGCGTAATGTTTTGAATATCGCCTATGTTTCGTTTGGCTTGAAGTACGGGTACCTGCAAGTTTAAGACTTTTACAAAACATGCCTACTCTAAGCCACCTGCAAAAACGAACTTTAACCATATTCTAGAATATACAGACAACAGTGCTTTTAATGGTTGTCTTATACAGACACCAAATTGCGCATTGCTATATATATAGTAATCACAAGCCTATACCGCAGAAGTCTTCCCGGTAAATGCTGTTAATCCCTTCTATCGCTTCTGGGTCGTTGCCTTTGTTCCAAGTGACAACATCTTCAGAGCCGTGTTGGCTTTGTTCGTTTGCTATCTTTTGCTTACCGAGACCCTGTGACAAATTTCGGTGGCTATTTTGGATCCTTTTGTTTTCGTTTAACATATTATATCTTTTTTCCCGTTTCTATGTCGTAATGTATTTTGTCAAAATTTAGGCGAATGAAAAGAAATCATAAAAACGATACCTTCTTAGGAGTTCAAGTTTTAAATCGATGACCACTTTTTACAACACCAAGCCAATTACGGCGCTTTTGGCCTAATTTGTATTTTTTTAAATTGATTTTACTTTGTTACAAAATATCCTAATTGAAGTAAAATAACAGGAAATTGACAGTAATTAAAAAAAAGTTATTCAAAAGAAATCGTTTTTCAAATAGGCATAATATGCCGTTATATTATACTGGTTAGTAGGACTGTATATATTTGTAGGCTACTGTATTCAAATATCTTACTTTTTAGCTATTTTTATCTCTTGTCCTAAAAAACGAATTACCTGTCCAAAATAAACCCCGTGGTCTTGGAATGAGTTTCTGTTGTCGTGGTTGGAAAAGGAATTGCTTTTTGACACCTAAACATAGTTTAATGTTGTATTTCAATAACAAAACTCACGAAAAAAGCATTCATACATTTGAAATTCGCTGTAAAAACAGCGGTGGTATTTTAACATGAGAACTGTTGTCGGTAGCGTTTTCTTCAACGTTCAGCATTACTCCAGTAGTCGTTCCGCTTGACCTGCTTTCCATTTTTAAAGGCATCCCGCGGTGTGGGAACTGCGAAGAAGAAACGAAAAGAATTAGGCTACCCCTAAAATATGCAAATCCAACAGTTGTCGTATGCAAGAATACACCATCATCTATTCTCGACACTTAGTTTCGAACCAAGAAGCAAGAAAGCCTCGACTTGGTCTGATTTTTTAGCATAAATTGCCGTATATGAGTCACCTGTGGTAAGTGGTAAACATTCGAATTCCCGAGCTAAAATGACAAGTATATGGCCCGATTTCGACGAGTCATGCATGTCATGGACCTTGCCAATTAATAATCGTTACACCCGATAAACCAACATATTAAGGATATTAAGGATACGCAACGGGTTATTTGTAGTGAAAAGATGCATATGTCACCCGGTAGATCGAGTTTAACATTACTAGATCCATAAGCCACTGGCACCACTAAATCTGTTTTCAAAACGGCCAGACTACCTAAACACCAAACTGTATAAAAACACCACTTTCCCTCATTTTCTTTACAAACTAGGCCTACAAACCAACATTGTTTTTTAAGCCAACCTGATGAGAAATATTTATATCAGTAAAAAACATGCATAAATTCATTAAAATTAAATACATTTGGGATACGAAGCTCACCCATACTCCGTGTTCTTTCTGAGAAGGAACATGCTTTCGTCCTTTTGTCATTATAGCTGGCAGTGTTGTTTTACATAGGTTATACTGGTAATCTTAAATTTCTTTACGAGTATATTTAAAACAATAAATATAGTAGACTAGTAAAATTAAACTTCTATCGACCAAATTATACATTAAAATATAAATAACATGTTTTTGCAATACGAATAAGTATGGCGTGTATTGTCGTTATGGTAACACCCAACCACGTGGTGAAAGTGTATCGTTATGCTACTTTGTGATTTGGGAAAGGGGAGGGGAAATATACAAATATTTTTTTGGTAAAATTTAAAATATAACTAATTTTATAACTAATTTCTAAAGATATATTGTTTTAGAAAGGTAATTTTGACATATTTGAAATAAGTGCGCTGTATTAAAAACAAATAAACATGTTATTATTTCCAATCGATAATTATATTGTATAACCCATGTTTATTTCAAAAAGTAGTTAACTCTAACTTTAAGCACTTGGGTACTGAAGAGTGCTTTGGGGAGTGGCAGCAAATGACGAGTGGCTGACATGGCCATTAAACAGAAGACTCAGTGTTAATGGGCTGCTCAAAATCCCGAAGCGCGTCGATTTGGATTTAGGCATTGATTCTTTTTCTCCACGCTGATTATTCGACAGATAAGATGCCATTACAAATCGAAGTAGTGTTGTAGCCTTTTTGTTTGAAAGAGGAATTAAAAATTGTTTCATGATGGTTTTTGTGAGTTACTAACTTATTTTTCGTAAAGATCATGTTGTTCATAGTAAACATTGTGTTTTGATGGTGACCGCAGGCACCACATCAGAAAGAAAAATGCTCGAGTGGTATCAAACTAGGTATACCATATCCATATTATATACGGCAGGTCATCTGACAGGATTAATGTGTGTTGCAATTCCGCCAATAATGATTATCGACGGCGTATTTAATTGCAATGAAAGTGTACTCGCCGTGAACGTGTATCCCCTGTGGGAAGTACAAGCGTGTAAAACAAGCTGTTGAGAACAACACAAGCGTGTGAGGCATTAATTGTATTTTGCTTGTAGTACAGCATTAGTAAAAGGCCGTACGGTTTGCTATTTTATTGCGACACTTTAAGTCAACAAAGTCGTTTTTAAGTCTACAAATTCGTGAGAGGCGGAAAATCGCCGTTTTTTTGTATTTTTCGCTTTCTATTAAACGCATTAACGTTAACCGTAATTAAATTATAGCAGTTGTAATGCCTTTTACTTTAGTAAGCAAAGTGCAAATTGTTTGATTCCCCTAAAAGAAACGAGAGACTTTTAAACAATTCATAAATAATGCACACGTGTCAGTATATTAAATGCGAAATAAGCCACTTGGCATTGTTTCGTTGTCGTATTTACTATTATATGTAATTACTCTTAGAGTGGAAAAGTGTTTTGGTTTATTTTTGGTTTAATAAGTTAGACAGCAATATAATACCTAAAAGTTTAGTAGGTTTAAAATATGGCTCATCGAAGGCCATACTGGCATTTGTATAGATACGTCTGTCAGTTTTATCGATTAAATAAATTTAGGCTACGTCAAAGCTACATGTGAAAATAATATTATAAGTTACCTACATTTTCGTAAAAGCTTTAAAGTGCCTTGGTTATATTTTTGCTAGATAACAACTGCAGTAAAAATACGGTCAAACAACCGTGGTTAAAAATGCGCCTATTTGTTTTCCGTATGAAGGTATGTTCTTTATAGTCCAAAGCGCTATAGCTGGTGGAGAAAATGAACTGTAAACAGCAATAATGATATTATGACTTGAAAAATAGAAGAAGAAAACAGTTTTGCGGTGATTCATAGAAAAAGTCTATGTCTTAGGTTTGTGAAACCAGAAAGGGTAAAAGTTTGATACGGTGTTTATATTATATTTTTTCCTTATAAATGTTACAGATGTTGTTATATTAACATTTACTGTTTTAGGTTTAGTTTTATAAGCGTGCCCTATCTGATCTTCCACATTAGAATTTGAAATCAAATGATCAAGCAATTGACACGTATACGCGACGGCATTAAGTAAATGTTTTTGCATTATTTATTCATGAGGATTAATGCAGCAAGGCTAAGATGTATGATTGATAATTTGCTTGAAATAAAATCGATTAGAACTGCGCAAAATCAGCCATATGGAAAATAGAGGGTTTAGCATTAATCGCTTTGAATAGCATGAACACTACAAATGAATGCCATGTCGGGACAGGAATACCCTTGGGTAATCACTGATTAGTAATTTCCCTAAACCAGCGCACTAAAAATAGAACATATCTCTTAAGATTGGACAGTCGATTAATTTATCGTTTTTGTTCTGATAAAAATTAATTCTGAGGTCTGTCCGACCATACTGGATCTTACAATAAACCAATTGATAATTAAAACAAAAGAGCACTGTGTGTTTTTTAAATCCTACTTTTTAAACTGGCCCTTTTAGTTATGGTAAAGAAGAATTTATTAGCTAAATTCATAAATCCAAACTTCAGTAACAAAAAAATATCGCTGTTATGGTAAATGATCAGACAGGGGTTTATATTACCAAAACATTACATGTTTTGCAAACAGTAGTGCGTTTTAACGTTTAAAGAGCTATACCCGGCCACATGCAACCTCTTTTACAGATCCCATGCAGATCTCGCTTTAGGCGATGAGTTTGTCAATAATTTATTACGGTATTTCAACGATAACATATTCAAGTGAAAAATGTTTTTAAAATAAATACAGTATATTTTTATTTAAAAAAAACCTTGAAAGTTGTTTTTCGACCTCGATGATTTGTAATTTGTTTGGTTTGATATGGTTGAAAATCACCGCATGGCATGTACAATACAATGCATTTACATTCTAAAGTATTGTAACCAACATGATTGAAACAATGTCAATGATTTTATCCATGAGGCTGTTTTGCTTATCAAGTGGTTATTCTGCCCACAATGGCCCACTTACTGCTTAATTGTAATATGTGTAAGGGTATTTGAAACACTGTATATTATTGGCCTGTCATTCAGCAAGGCGGTCGCTGCACCGTTCATCTTATAGTGGTATTGTCTATTTTAAGCATTAATTATAGATTATATGCCATTATCTTGTCATTTTATCCAACGTCAAATGTATTATATATATATAAAACAGAACCGTTTGTTTTATAATTATTGATTAATTAAAACAGTTTTACCATTTCAGTGAAGTGATTCTTTTAATGTCCTTTTATATTTCTGTTAATTTATGATTTAATTTAATTTCCTCTAAAAACACACAAAGAAATTGGTCCTATGGAAGTGACTAGTCTATCTGGAGGTAAGACTGTGACAAAGTCGATGAAATTTTAATGAGGCAGTTAAAAGTAATGGTGGCAACTAACATTGCCGTTTTTTAATTTAATATCGTATCAAAATGCATTAATAGCACAATGAAATTAGGTGGGGCGGAACACATCAGATTTCTCTTTAGACAATTTCTATTTTCTACACCAACTTTTGCTAATAAAAGTAAATAACATAAGTTTTCAAACGGTCTTTATAATTTGTCTTTAAAGCGCCGTCTAAGGAATTAGGTTTAGCCACTCGGAATTGGAGACTTGTGGTTTATCGTCCGCAAGAACAAGGCTCTTTAATTTAATTCGCTTCGATTTAAACAGAGCTCTTACGTTTCTTGCGATGGATGTTTCTTACTTGAAAGATGCTTCTGTTGCATATAGAGAGTTGTGAAGTGCGCATAGTCTTTCCTGATCAGACTGAGTTATTGACTAATTTGCGTACTGACGTAGAAAATGCTTTTCAACAAAAACCACGCGAGAGAATAAACTCGTATTTTGCAGTGTACGCAATGGATGCTGCACATCGTGTTTAATTTGTTGATAAGCAATTTACGAAAACCAGCGTACCGTATATAAATGAAAGCTATAGCAATTTGTCAAAAAACAACAACCAAATATCAAACGAAAAACGTTAATTAACATTATAAATCAATATCTCCTTTTCTATTCACAGGATGTCTATTCGATTAATAAAATCGTACACAATATAATAAGGTTATGAATATTTCAGATTATAATTAAACAAGGTGCTTTTTCCGATCATTTTCTTAATAAAGAAAACATCACTATGTTCTCACAAAACTAGTAATACATAATAGCTTGGAAATTTGTTCAACTACATAGGTGGCTCTTAAAGTATTTCAATATTTATAAACTTTTTTATTAAACCTTTCAGAAGATAACGGTGTTTCCGCGCTCATAGAAGGCGCAGACTTTTTGAAATCTACCGGGAACTCAAGATTTGACAAGAAACGGGTGTATTTTGATAAGAATTCAGCTGCATTGAAATGGCGAGGAAAGCACAGAGAGAAATTAAGTAAGTATGAATATTTTTTGTAAATATACGTTGTGTATGTACACCCTCCCCGAACCTGCTATAGTACTATACGTTTGTTTACTAAAATGAGGCTAAAGAACCAAATTTGAGTTGATAACCAGTTTAATGAACCATTCAATGTGCACCGTGTGTGTTCTCTGCCGGTAGGGGCCTATGTGTTTATTTAAGTGTGGGGTAGGCGAGGTTTGGTTTAAGGTATTCTGCCAAGGTTTTCACCTAACATTTCGTGCTCACAGTTAAATATACGGGTTTCATTAAGTAAACTGGTTTGTGTTTCGGGATTCTATGGCTGATTACTTAAAGAGATTAACACAATGTACAAATACGAATAACTGGCATGTTGATATTATGCAATGACTTTTAATTACCTTTAACTAAAAAAAATGGGGAATTTACAATATCAGGGAAGACCATTTTTTAGTATTTTCACTGTTGTCGCCGATATCTCTGTATCAGTACAAAATATTTACCTTAAATTTCTAAGAAAAATAAAGATAGCTAGTATTAAAATTTCCTAGTTTTCTCCAAAAAACATAGCTAGAATTAAAATTGCCTAGTTTTCTCCGAGAAATCCCCCAAAACAAAATATGCATAACCAATCATAAATACAATATTATTGCGTATGTGATTAAACTGGAAACACTAAACTAAAATAACAAAATACAGAATGTAAATACAAACAAAAAGGTTGGTTTTAGTCCCACCTATTCTTAACCCTTTTCCGGGAAGTTCCCATTTAATAAAATCCACTAAAACTAGTGATCTATGCGTACGCTTCATTGAATAGGGACTGAATCTAGTGATCTACATGTATGATTTATTTCCAATCGAGTTAAAGAGTAAAAAAACACATCTGCATTTATAAATTAACAGCTAAACACTTAAAACCGCCATACCAACCATAAACCATTTTTAGGAAAACCACCAACATTCAATCGAACCAAACCATTGATCAACCTGTTTTAACTTCTCATAAAACAAAGTGAACTTATAAGTTAATCTTTTTAAAAATTTAAGTTGATATATACTAGATATGCAGTGGCAATTTGTAGATAAATTACCCAAAGGAAATTTTAACCATGCCCAGGAATATAAGCATGTCCAACTATTTCTCGAATTTTAGTTATTGTATTGTCGATATTTTTTAGTTTTTTTTTTATATATTTTAATTAAAAACTGGAAGGGACGTTACTTTAAATTCAATTTCCGAAAAGCCGACAATAACATAGAAACAAGTCTATTTTCTTTGTTTCTATTGTAATTTTTAGTATACCGTGAATACTTGGGAACCCATTAGTTTCTGCTTGCAGACGCATATAAGCAAATGCATAAACTAAACTGATGATGGGGTAGTCAGGAAAACCGACAAGAGAACGTGAAGTTATTTTGATTGCTAATGACTGCTCTACTCGGATACCTAATTTTGTGGTGACTTAATAAACACGGCGTTATGTTACCATTCAACGCAACCCATACTTTTGCTTTAGGCATGTTTCACCTTGACTTGTTGAGAGTCGTATTGTATAGGATCTAGTAGCTTCGTACTAATCTTGTTTACATGTCACAGTACCAATTGGTTCTATAACTGAAGTACGACAGTGCGTCCTGCCACCACATTTTGACTGTAACCGTGGGAACGATTGCTGCATATCAATAGTGCACGGACAGCCGGTAAGCTTTCCATACTTTAAAAGCTTAAAATCAAGTGCATTGCACGATTTGAACGTCACCACATAGCCAACTCAAATTCTCATGATTACAGGTTCGGTGCACGTATTTGGTTTCACAGTCTCCAGAAATAATAACGATTTGGGAAACGGCGATTCAGTCTCTAATGGATAAGCATATCGAATCATTGACATTAACATCGAATCCTCCAAGGAATTTGTCAAGAGAAAGGTATAAGTTAACAGTCATATTTTATGGGGAAGACAAGATTCTTCCCCAAACAAGCAAATTGTCGCCAATTGGTTTTATAGCGTGGCAACCATTGGTCGACCACTACAATTTGTAAAAAAACATTTTGGACTGTACGCAATATGTTTAATAAAATCAGGGTATTTAACTGCAATTAGTCTATTTTATAGACCGAGTTTATAGTTAAAATACTATATCAACTAAAATTTCTGTAACTCCTTTCTTGCGAAATGCGCTTTACAAACTATGTCGATTAGACTTAAACCCCGCACTTAAATTGGGGTAGTTGTAGTTTTATACTTTGACGTCACAATCACAAAAATTGTCCAATTTACTATACTGAGATATCGGCTAACAAACAACTAACTAAAACTAATAAAATGTGAAATGACAATAAACGTCCTTTTTGAGTTTTTGGGTCTGTTGGAAATTTATCCGACAGTATTGACGTCAATTTTATCACAGCATCTTCCAACTAGGATTGTTTTGATTCTCTAAAAGTTAAAACTTCATTACTTAAGTTATTTGTGTTTAAATTTTGTGTTTAAACTTAAACAGTGTGAAAGAAGCTAAATACCTGATGAAAAACATTTTTTTACGACTTGGACAATTTTCCTCACTTATCTCCCAAACGGAAGAACATTTCACCAAATCTAATCTAATTTGGAGCATACTGCGTCAAAGAATATAATCAAAGTAGTCTAAATTTAAAAAAAAATTGGTTATTGTTTTTAAGACTCTTTTCTCTCGAAGTCAGCTTATTTCTATCCTATTCGATAATTTATTCTTGGAGATTTCACGCATCCGGATAGTTACCCAGGGCTTATCAGCAAAAATGTGTGTTTTTGCATATTTACAACATGTTATCTTACAATTCGTTAAGTATCAATATGATTTGATAACTGTTTCTGGCAGATGTCCGGTCCGGATAGAATGTCTGACAAGTGTTTGACGAAAAAATGGAAAATGAACAAATACAGTAAATATGCTCCTTTTTCCATAATAATTCATAAGGGAGCTGTAATAAACACGCCTGGCTTGCTTTGGTCCTAATTTTCTCTGTGCGGTACCAGTGACTGAAAAATGCTCGTACCTCTCTGTCCCGCTTTTATTATGTGACTGAAACTTTTGGTCTATCGGGTAACAAATTGTAGCGAAGAAAACACTTTTGGTCTATCGGGTAACAAATTGTAGCGAAGAAACAAGTTAAAACAGGATGAAACTGTGAAACGAGATGGAAACTTGATTTTTTTAAATTATAGCTCAACACAGAAAAACTTAAACTGATCAAATGTCTAGTCTAAAAAGCTGTTCAAAGGTTAATGAAAATAAATGTTCTAATCAATCAGAAATTAATACAAAAAATACAGCAGTCTTATTGGACGAAAAATACAAATCTAGAATTTACAACAATATGATTGCAAATTGCTGAAGCGGAACTGAAAATAATAAATTTTAATCGGGGGCAAATTAAACTGCGTTTGGTTGTTATAGGAGCCATAATAATCGTTAGGATATAATACTTTCTAACTATAAGATATTGCAATGTTTTCTTTTTTTAAATATAATGCTTCCATGAATGTTGACGAGAGGTGTAATTTGATCAAATACACCATCGCACAGTAAGAAAACAAAACGAAATAAAATCAAAATATGTTTCCTTATTCGAAGAAAACTCATAAGCACTATATTCAGCACCATAATTAATAGCACAGTATAGTACGATTATTTATTATTATTTAACGTGGAGATACCCGTATATAATACTTACAGTGCTCAATGGTGAAAAAAAAATTATAATTAAAATGGTGATTGTTTAATTAGCATGAAAATTTAACTTATTGGTATGTTATAATACCGGAACTTTCGCGCTAAACGCTTATTTTTGATAGGATAGCAAAGTAATCAAATTGCTTTTTTACAGCTGGGTGAAAAGTACGTTTGAAAAAGCGGACAAAAATGGGGACGGACAGCTAAACTTGGAAGAAATAATGCATCTAATGCGGAAGCTCAACATTAACTTACCACGACGAAAGGTTAAGAAGCTGTTTAAAGTAAGTTATAAATATGAAACACAACTATATATGTATGAATAGATCATTTGTCGTAACTCTTATTTTTCGAATGTGTCGTAAAAAAAATTGTAGAAATATAATTTTATACGTTATACGTAATAAATAATCTTCTGTACCAGACTTGCTAAATGCGTTTTGGGTCAGTAAATGGATTTTTAACCCATGCAGCACTAAATCGTTCTATAGTTTGACTACTAAGTTACATGAAATGACTGTTGTGAAATAAACTCTGTAGCTGAGGACAATTTGTTAACAAAGTAATATCAGTGGTAATCATAAAATGTTTGTTTGTAATTTGGCGTTTGATTAATTATATCAATATATAAAAAACATTCTATTTTAATAAGGGTAAATGTATGGTAAGACAGTCACATCACAAAATGTCATTGTGTTTGTTATTGTTGGTATACACGTTAAAAAGACAATCCATCGTATGTGTTGCAAGTTTTCTCAGCCTTAAAGCCACTGCAAGAGTAAGCAAATATTAGGATAGGATATCCATGTTAATCTCCGTAAATAAAAAACGAAAGGGGCGTTATCACACGGACAATTGTTAGACTAACTGAGACGTAATTCTACAGCAAATACTAATGTCAATCCATCAAAATAAACGGTATAAATTGACTTGGGCATTTATGAGCCTTATAAACGTTGTAATGCATTTTTGTTGTACTGCATGGTCATATGTTTAGATTACAAGAAAAGAAAGCAGAAGTCTTGCTTCGCTTAGCATGAACCAACAGGTGTGGTTTTGATATTGTTTTTAATGTTCCCTGTACTGAGCGTAAATGGTGTGTTTTCTTTAGACACGACTTTGCATTATTATGAGATCATATGCTAATTGATACTTTTACACATACATTAATATTAAAATACACGCACAGCGTAAGCCAATGAAAACAAGCTTTTGACATCCGGTGTTTTCATCAGTTCTCTGTGCCAGTCCAGTTGTTTAGTCGGTACCAGTCAAGTGTCACTAATGCCATATTCCAAGAGCGGGGATAAACAAAATCTGTTCATGAACAAATCCGGTATTTGATATGATTCATTTTTTTAATCAAGGAAGCAGATTCTGTATTAAACAAGAACTGCGACGGAAACCTAGAGTTCGATGAATTTTTGCAATTCTACCGCAAGGTGTCAATAAGGAGCGAACTGGTGACGATATTTGCTAAAATATCAACAAATAGTTATTTGAGATTGACTGATCTGCAACAATTTCTCATCGAACAAAACGAGGTAATCGTTGTACAGTCGCTGTGATTTTTGACACTAATCGTAATTGAAAAGGTATAAATATTGCAAGATCGATATGTTCGCTGTAGCCGATGTGAGCGTTGTACATTGAGTGAAGCCGACACCAAATCCATTCTACATTTGCCCTTTGTGATTATACTGTAATACATTGTATTAATTACAATGTATGGTTTATGACTAAATTTACAAAAGGGATAATGTTAACATGCAAATACATTCAGAACATTCATCTTTCCGTGGACAACTCAACACCTAATTAGCCTCTAAATAAAAAATTCTTTTTAGACGGAGGTGTCCAGCGAAGAGTGCTTGCAATTGATTGACGAATTTGAACCTGTTTTATCTAACAAAGAAAGGAAACGGTTCGGTTTCGAAGTTAAGTTTTACATATCTATATTTTTTTGACCACTGTCCGTTTTCTTTTTTATAATTTTTTTTTATAAAATTAGGCTGCTATTTCTTTTTGTTTCTATTACCCTAATGTTGTTAAAAATTAAACGAACATTTTTACTGAGCAGGTTTTACCAACTTCTTACTAAGTGAACATTGTGACGTCATAAACTGGGAATACATGAAAGGAAATCCCGCGAATATGATGATGCCTTTGTCGCATTACTTCATTAATTCATCGCATAATACCTATCTACTCGGTGACCAATTAACCAGTCATAGTTCAACTGTAGCTTACGCCAAGGCGTTGGCCGCCGGTTGCCGCTGCGTCGAACGTAAGTAGCCCGGGTAATCTTGCTGCAAATTTTACCGAAGTAAACACAGCTCTCAATTTTGCACCTTTCTAGTCGACTGTTGGGACGGGCCGGGCGGTGAACCCATCATACATCACGGGTATACTTTTACGTCGAAAATTCTATTTTATGACGTCATAAAAGTTATCGATCAGCAATCTTTTTTGACAAATCCGTAAGTAGAATGTCATTGCGCTTATGAAAACTTAACCTTTTTCACCTCACATTATAAATACACCACGCATGTAGAAATGGTATGAGCATTCAAGAAGAGTTTTAAATCATTAGTTGTAGGATAGCATTAGGTTTAACAGGATTGATTAATCACGTTATTTAATAAATGTATGACACTTTATTTGTGGGTAGTACCGAAAAAAGCAGATGTATAAAAAAAAAATTACGAACATGTTATTTGAAGATAGTTTCTGTCATAAATTGTTGTAATTATAAAGGGTTAAGCACTATGTTTATATGATTTAAACACCAAGGTACCCTGTGACTCTGTCCATCGAAAATCATTGTGGTTTGGCTCAACAGCGACGTATGGCGGAGATCATGAAACAAATATTTGGATCGAAACTTGATTTAGGAGCCACAGAATTGGGACGACTTCCTTCTCCGAATGATTTAAAAGAAAAAATACTAATTAAAGTTAATAAATTACAATATTTTTGGATACATAATCATGCGCGACCAGGCATGTTTATGTTTTAACATATTAAGATACATTAATTTTATATCAGGATTTCAATGAAGTTAAATACTAACATAAATATTTTGTCGTGTAAGGTTAAAACCGAGATTGTTTATTTGGTATTTTAAAAAAAGGCATCAAAGTAATTTCCCAAAACCGTACTATGGTAAATGAACTACCCCGTCATTTTCAACAAGTCCTATTTAATTGACCACAGTGCAAGAAATTGAGCACTGATCTTGATCCTTCAAAGATGGAGGGAGAGGTGAGTCCAGAGGCAAGCGAGGAAGAAGACGGGTTTGAAGAACTTCCGCTCCCAGAATCCAACCAATCATCTTCAAAACTCGTGAGTTTCTACAACGATTGATTGGATTGATACAAAACAAAAAACACAAATAACCAACACTTTTTAAGATATATATGAATTATTTCATTTTCAATTAAATCAATTGAAATTAGAATGAAAATGAAATTGCATCAATAATGATCAATATTCAAAATAGCATATGATATTCGGTACCTTAATTAGGATATGCTCATCCTCGATGAATATTACAAGGGGTTGATGCTCTTTCATAGGTAGTCATTACAGTTCGTGACCATTGTTTGGTTACCGGGGCAATTGCAGTGTGGTAAATATGATAAAAACATTGCTACTGTTTCAGTTTAGAGCTCCATACAATTAGGACAATTTACAATGATCTAACCGGCCACACAAATATCATCTGTTTTTTCAGGATTCTTCTAGCGAGCAAAACCGTTTTAGTTGGTTGACTCATTTAAGACGAAGTGGTCGAAAAAAACTTATAAGGCATAGTGGTGGGGAAGAGGTACGGATATAAGTTCCGATTAGCTTGGTGGGTTGAGGGTCGCCTTTCAGCCCAATATTTGCAAGATAACAACTGGTCGCCATGCAGATGGTCGGTTCTGTCCTTGGGACAAGGCACTTAAGCGGGAATAGTAGATTTATGGGATACTACTAAGTAAAGAAACGTTTAACACTGCTATCTGACCATTACTTATGTAACAACGCTTACGTATACTTATTCGTGAGGTATTCGGTGCCCGTCTGATAACCCCAAGTGTTCGCCTGATACCCCCATTTTCCATATACCTCATTTTCCAAATTGATAATACAACTTATCCTATCCTATACTGAGTAACAAGATGATATGCATTAATTTTTGTTATAGTTCAAGGGATGATTTTAGAGCATAGTTTAAGAAAATGTATTTCGTAAATCAGCTATTACATTAAGTTATTACATTAAATGTGCACCCGCGGTTTAGTCTATGTAAAATTGATCGTACATTTAAATTAGATGTTATGCATCTGTACAGAACCGAAGTCGATCGCTTGATTGCCCCGAATCTCCAGCCTCTGGTGATATTAAATCAACGAAAACTCGAGCAGTTTCCGAGTGTGACGTCAGCGATGCGCCACCTATGACGTTTCGACGAAGACTGAGCAAAAGATTTATGGTGAACAAGACTTTGGACAATGCTGGTTTTATGTACAAGCACCCTAAAGCTAGTTAAGCTTGCCAAATCCGTGAATACATTGTTGATATAAAACTGTTTTAAGAATAACATTAGACAATAACCTTCAGTAATTAAATTTTCAGCCTGTAGTATAAGACTTAAACGAAAGGGAAAATTCTAAGAAATGTTTACCCCGCGCAATTTTACACACTAATTCCGTCGGACCCAAGGACCCACACAGAATTTTGGACTATTTTTAAATTTATGTTGCATTTATAATGTAAATTTTAACTTCTACAGATGTCGAGGTTTAATCGAGCTGGTGGAAGACACGCTTCAACTTCCAATTGTGAAGGTACGAATGTTTAACAGCAAATGCATTGTGCTAAGTCGTGTAAACCTGCTAGCATATACTTAATTGCTACAAATACGAAAAGGGGAGATAAATAGAAAGGGTATAGAATATTCATGATTATTCCCCTGTCTGTGAAAACAAAAGGGGGTTAACACACGGGCATTTGTACGATTACCTCGCTCCCACCGTCGGGTTACCGGAGCTATTGCAGTGTGTTGTATATAGTTTAGACGTCCCTTTAATTTGGTAGAACCCATCATTCCACTGCGTTCACACGTTAATATGTTTTGGATGAACCATCCGGTTTTAGTAGCGGTTTTCGCATTATAAAAAATTTTAAACTTTCCTTATGTGACAGAAACCACAAATCAAAGAAGCCGAAGACGTGTTCTTTCTCGCCACCTATCGGATTTAGTAGTTTATATGAAATCAATTGAATTTCCCGGCTTCAATGATTATACCGAAGGTAATTGTTAGCATGGACAGATTTTATATTTGCGCTTACATTATTTGCTTTTGTAATTTTTAAACTAAATGGATACTTCATGTTATTAGTACCTTTATTCCCACAATAATCGATCATACAGGTTACTTAAATAAAGTAAACTGAACATTTTTTGATTGTGAAATACATTTGAGATTGACGTACCACAAATCAAGTTCACAATTAAAACGTGGTTTGTTTGCATACCCACATTTGGTCAATTTAAAGAATAAAATTATCGTGCTTATATCAGCAGAACGCAATCCCAAAACCGCACTCTGACAGTGGTTGATTCAGTCTTTACAGACAGAAAAAGTATGCGGACATGGTTAAAAGAAATACATATAATTCTAATCTTAACTTTATTATGTTGATCAAAAACAACAACCTTCATAAACGCGAATAAATACAATACATATAGTTTGACTTTTAAGCGTAAATAGTACCTTGCTTCGGTCCACAACTTTCTTCTTTTATTAAGTAAAATGATATTTAACATGTCTTTGTTAACGTTACTTTTCAAATAGGGGATTTCGAAGTATGGTCATTCAGCGAGAAAAAGGCACAAGCATTAGTTGAAGCAAGAGCTCCAGACATGGTGCGGTTGAATAAGCAACGACTCAGTAGAATCTACCCATCATCTTTCCGATTCAGCTCCAGTAATTTCAATCCAACCTTTTATTGGAGCGCCGGGTGCCAATTGGGTAAGTTATAAATATGTACTGATACAAATGTGATTTTTGTTAAACCTGCCTTTAAAATCGATCAACGCTTACTATAAACGAAACTACAGGCAGCACGTTTTAAAAAAATCATTTTGGAATTTGGCTTGTGATATCCTTTCGACCACTAATAAAATACTTTTTAGTGACTGTTCCTATAAAACTGATGAGAGTCTAAGCATTAAAGGGCCATTAGCTTTCTAGATAACCTTATGTGTCAATCCGGTTGAGTAAGTGTTCTTAGTGTATTTTAATCTCCTGACTGATTTGGTAAATCACGTATTAGGATCTTCCAATGCTTACTTGGCTTTTCGGTGACCTTTCTCGGGTTTACGTGGACCTAAAAGTGTCATTAGTTTGTTAAAAACTGTCTCTGTCTCCATTTATTAACATAACTTGCTTTTAGGAATTATATAGAAAGTTTATTTTTCTTGTATTCAAACAAGAATTTTATTTTATTTTTATATAACAATAAAAATATCAAAAAAAATATCGCGCAATTAGTTAAAACTGCCGTGTTGTGCTTTTAAACGTAGAAAAACTTAAACCTATCAGACATAGCTTATTGTAATACTTGACAACATTTTTAAAACCGATTGATGTCTTATTTAAATTGAATGGATACGGTTTCCAAACATAAAACAAACAATTTGCAAACAAAAGTGATCCATATTTTAATTCGAGTTGTCTAAAATTAAAGTTGTAATTATTTTGTGTTTTAACCTAAGCGAATCATTACCAGTTAATTATTTTTGTTTTCAAATGTTTCAATTAACTAAACGTTCATACCGGCATAGTGATAATACAGGAAATCATTGAATAAAACTTTCAACTATAATAACAAACACCTTGTGGGAGCTGTCCTTTGCAAATCTCGTGTTTTGTTGCAACCCCACGGCGGAAATGTTCCAACCAGTTAATCACTGCATGCTTGTGACGTGAAAGATATGTAACACAACGATATATGGTTCGTGTGAAGAACAGTACTGACCATTTTCAGCTCTAGATGTGATCATCTGCTAACGGATCCACTACCGCCAATGGATTTCGCGTAACGGTGATGCGCGATAAGTTAGGAGTGCTGGTCGCTGTGTGCAATTCTTTGCCTTTGCTGTTCTTTGTTAGCATCGTTTCAAATACGTATTTCTCCAAAAGGTCAACCTGTTCGCCTCTGTTGTGATTGTTTAGTCTCGACACTACCGTTGTAGCCGATCTATTGCGCATCGGGCCTGCTGGTGGCTCGACAGGTCCGGCTGTTATCTTTACGGTTTGCGATCGACTTAGCGCAGGGGTTGTAGCAACTTTGCTGGTAACAACCGGAACAACGAACCCACAACCAACGTCATGGCTTATTATTCCGTGCTGCTGCATGTCGAGCTTACCACTGGTCTGAGTCGGAGTGTTTTCCCTTGCGTGTGTGTACGGCAAAACGCCAGAATGTAAACGAACTGACGGTCCCAGATCAGCTTTGTTTTCGTTACTGTTTTCTACGATAAATGAGAAGTTAAATTATAGTTAATATTCATTTTCATTATTCTTATGTTTATGTCATAAAAGCGATTTGGAAACACTTTTTCTGCACTTGGTATATGTATGATTAAATAATAAGATTAAAATGACTTCCTTACCAGAAGTGGTGCCGTACGTACTGGATGTTGTTTTATCCGATTCCCGCATTAAACATCGTTTATCCTGGAAGCCCAGCATTTTTTCTTTTTTAGTTCCCTTTGACCTGAAACACTTTTTTGTTTAATATAAAGTTTTATAGATCATTAGTAGCGCATGGAAATTTACTTAAGAAATCCAAAAGTGGCATATGTCTTTTTGACTTGCTATTGTTGTCGCATGATATTTGAACATTGCCATTTTTTAATTGGGCTCACTTTCACGAACTTAATTTAATGCGTTTCTAATTTATTGCAATTATACATGCCATATTCCTCACGACACGGACCAAAACAGTCATATCATGATAAAACAAAAATATCTATTTAATAACGTCATTTTGAAATACCGTGCAAAGACTAAAATAGTTGATTTATTTCAACGATTGCTTTTGTCAACGCCTTTTCTAGCTACCTTGGGTCGGCAGCGCTCACAAAAAAAACGAAAACGCAGATAAATAACCGGGACTCCGGGACGTGTTTAATAATGGCAGCTCCCAAAACACATGTTCGAGAAGTATTAAAAGTCTATAGTGATAACTCTATAACACAGTGCTGGCAATAAAAACCATGGGCTGTTGTTGAGCTACAACTGTTGAATATATTATATGATTATGACGTGAAAACAATCCAAATTCAGCCGAGCGGTATTTAATCTAAAAAGAATCGCTACATCCTACACAAATTCCTGTACCTTCGGCCGTGCATGCATATTGCTGCTGCGATCATCCAACACGCCAGCAGACAGCAGGCGAGCGTTGCGACGCCAACGTAGAAAATCATATTCATCTTATTTGTGTATTCCGTATTAACCGCAACAACTTGATGAAGCGAGTCTTGTAGTACAGTCGGTATAATAGCACGAGGACACTGTTGGTTACCCATTTTCGTAGCATTTATAGTTCCAGATGGACTTCTGCTGCAGCATTGCACTTTGAAAGTGATCAGGAATGGGTTGTTCGGCTGATCTAAAAAAATGGTTTATTTAGAACCGTCTAGCACTAATTATAGCTTTTTCAAACATATGCTGTTCATAAATTATCATCGTCAGTACATGTAGTAGATGTATCATTTATGGCAAATGGTAGGCATTCTAAAGCCATAGACATCTTATAACTACTGTCGTTTTGCCGTCTTTTTTCAGTACATGGAGTAGAAATATTGCGTATTGGCATTTCCTGGAACACTCCCGACAAACAGTTTAGTTAACGTCGTCATATCCTGCATGTATTTTGTAATACATGCAATAATAATTGGCCACGTATTGCTACATAATATAGTAAACGCTCACCAAACACTATTTGTAAGAAAGGAATAATTCATTTGAAATAAATATAAAAAATAAATCGTACCAGTTTGCTGTTGTCGGTTATGGGTACCCAAAGTACAATTAAATGTGCGGATGAACTTTTTAAATTACGTGTTACCGTACTAAACGGAATTCGATTCTGTGCAACAGATATTGTGCTGGTCTGCATTAATATTATTTCGGGGTTGTTCGTATTCGTAAAGAATTTAACAATTTAAAGAACCAAAAAATAGATTTGACCTACCTGCTAACGCTTTAGATGTCACTTGCGATTGAGCAGCCACCGCCATCAACTCACACGATAGCTGACCCCCTAACGTATAATCCCATTGTACGTATTTCTCCTGTGTCGTGGTTGCACATTGGGACTGACAGCTCCTTACAATACTGGCACACGCACTTAGATTTGTCCCTGTTGTAATTTGACCGACAACGATTTGCACGACAATCCCGATACAAATCAACAGTGGTGTTAATATCATGTTTTACTCTTTTCTATCCTAGTTTCTTGTCCCCCTTTTAAAATATTAATTTGCTAAATGTTTAATTTTAATTAAAGCGGAAAATTAAATGCGCTTGTATATTCTTTATACACACATGCCTGTGTATCGTCGCACTTGGTCGATGTTTCGTTCTGCTTGTACTGAAATATTGTATGGAAAGATAGCAACTAAATCCTGCAATATTTTTCTTCCCGAATCCTGTCATGTGGCTCTTTTCTCTAATGTCATTTAAATAGCCCAGGTCTCATCTCTCCTTTTCTGCACTGCTGCCAGAAATCGCTATCTGTTGTCTCACGTATTTCCGGCTCTATTCAATCATGCAGCTCTGCTCAAATACGTCATGTGTTATCCGGCACTTGGTTAAACTACGGCCGAGAAGCTAAACTTTCACGAGTATGTGACGTCACTAACTTGACTCATTAAATGAACGCTTTCCTCATACCACCATTGGCTAAGATTAATGAGGTGAGGCCGGGCACATCTCATCCTAAAACGTCACGTAAAACACGGCAAAAAGAAAAATCCATATTCTAAACACAGTTACGGTTATCTGTAAAATAAGTGTTTTTTTAAACTCAGGTTATTCAGTCCATTTATGACCCTGCCGTTAATCATACCAGTTGTATAAGATCCATTATAAGCCACTCGGGCATAATCGTCACTTTACGAGCGAATAATTAGAAGCATTAACTTAAAACGAATAAGCCTACAATATTTAAGATTGAAGTTGGTACTATAAATCATCGGTAAACAGAGGTCAATACTGATGGTTTGTTTTTATTAGGTAACGTGGCGACATGCGCATGCACTGCGTGTGCGGCTAAAGGATATACGTAAGCAGTTACACTATGACCCTGCGGCCAGGAGATAGGTCAGAGTCTGTTTAAATTTCAGAATATATATGAGAGTTGTTGACATCGCTGTGAAGGTCGCTCATCGGATTACGTTTCACCTCTGCTGTTGGATGGATGGGTTTTGGAACAATGATCCTGGTTTCGGTGGAGGCTGGAATGGGCACAGATGGTTTTCCAATCGATTCTAAATATGGGTCGTTACGTTTTAACTCGTCCATTTGTATTGGCGGTAGTGGCAGCGGGTTTCCTTTTTTCTTTTGTTTTTGGGGCTTTATAAGTTTTGATTCGGGAACGTAACCCATATGATCCACATCGCATTGCCTGGTTGGCGGCAGATTCCGCTTCTTGCTTGATTCTCGTTGCTCCCCAAGATCGGTGAAGGAGTGTGTGAGAACTGGAGGAGGGAGCGGCACTGTGTCCATCCCTTTAAAATTAAGGGCAGGGTAACTTCCTCCGACTATTTGTTCTGTCCTCTGAAGTCCTGAAGGTTTAATGTGATCCTCTCCGCTTTTCTCATGGCTCAGGTGTTGGTAGTTTTCAGGGACTTTTGTATTCGCTCTCTGGGGGGTCTCGGTCATTGATTGTCTTTTCTGATAAAGCGGGTACGTTATAAAGTGCTAGTCGGTCTAAATTTGATATTAAGACCCACAATAAAACTAAAGGCAATTTTATATTTAACAGTTTATACCTTAATGCAAAGTAAGACGAAGCATACAACGAAACAAACGAAACAAACTCCCGTCGTTCCTGCTAGAATCCACGTCAGAGAACTATGTTTTTCGCTCTTCTCTATAAATAAATAAGTATTTGTAATTATATATTTGTGCTAAAACCTATATTATAACTGTCGCCTGTTACGATTTGTTTGTCGGTCGAAAATTCGTAATAGTGAAATGAGGAAATGGGTTACTGATTACTAGTGGTATGTATTGTAGTTTCATACAGATTATCAGTGTCATACGCACTAAGTATTGTAGCTTCGGCCGAAAGGCAGCCCCAACTTAATTCAAATAGTAAAATTTAATAAAAGGATTATTGCAAATTATTACCAGCAGGTACGTTTGTGCTGGTTTCGTTGGACTCCCTACTTCTTATTGTAGAGACCTCGTTTACACACTCCCTATAAAAGACACAGTAAAATAAAAAATAGATAGATACAGATATACACCAAATGTAGGAAAACTATATGCTAATTATTATCAAATTGAATATGCCATTTTCATTATTTTAAAATATAAAATAGAAAAAAGCACAACACTTTTTTTGATGCTGTTACCCTTCATTGCAAGGTTCGTAATCCAGTTTATACGGTTTTCTCTCGTTGCTTGCACAAAACAACCCAATTCTTTCTCCAAACGCACAAACTTTTACCCGAGCCCTCACCCCACTGCCACAAGTTTTGCTGCATGACGAATTATCTAAAAGGAAGCAAAAAAGAATCCCTCTTTTTATCGATACGTTCGTATTTACTGTGAGTAGTCCTGGTTAAGTTCTTATAAACATATGGATGTTGGTCTACCTTTTTAATTCGATACACAGCGCATGTTATTAAATACAACGAATCAAAACTTACACGAGGGGTCGTTCCAAGCAATCCATTGGCCCATACAGCTACCTGCATCGTAACAATACTTGTATTTGAACACGACGCACTCGCTATTTCTGGTAATATGATTATATCAGGTTGTAATATATCTGGTTGTAATATATCTGGTTGTAATGGGAATATGTCAAATATAACGAATAGTATATGGCGACCTCAGATAATTTTTGAAACAGGTTTGCAATAGTCTAGTTTATTAATGCCGCTTATGTACACACCATATATATATATATATATATATATATATATTAGGTTCGCTGGGTTAATTTGTTTAACTCCTTACAATATTTAAGCGATCCCACAAGCAATCTTTTACGCTTGTATTGTTATTGTATCAATAGTTTGTTAACGAACATGAAATATATGCATGAATTTGTCTACAAAAATGAAAGTTTAAGTTTTGTTTAGTATCGTTACGATTTAGAATTTCGTTTTCCAGAAAAAATATCATCACAAATGCCTGCATTGTTTTGTGAAACAGCTTGTCGAAATTAAATATTCAACATGTTATATGCGTTCACTCTATTGTGTTTACAAACAACGGCTACAGGGTACACTAAATATTGTACATGATTATCGTCTCCAGTCACTTAGATAAAGAATGCCACCTTTTTCCCGCAAAATAAACAATTGTTTTTAAATAAAATACTAAAATACAAGCACTTACTGTAAGGAACACTGCTTGTTTTGCACACGGATTCCCTTGTGACAAGTAAACGACGACGTTATTTCACAATTTGTCCACGAACTCCACTCTGGAAAGTAGTTTTATTGACCTTTGTAGCGAAATAATTGCAATAACTCTTAAGTTGTGTATTATCTACACGTACTCCATCATAGACGACCTTATATGCGAATGCTATTCTTGGTAGTTGTACTCTTAACTTTAAAAACATCTAATCGTACAATTGATCTGAAAATTTACAAACCACCTGTTTCGTCACTCGACACGCATGAACACCTGCTGTTGTTGCTAAATCTATGTTCGGTATGGAATATTGGGTAAGCCGCATCGAAGTCAACGCTCGCACTAGTTGTTTCAATTTGTGATCCATCATTCTGTAAACATGAGCTATAAATGGCATGTTTAGTTTCAACACTTACAATGGACCTATGCATTTCTGCCAAATATTTCTTTACGTAATTTGGTAATAAATTATATCTTCTATATGTATATATGACATAAATACTATAAAAAAACATACAGCAAACAAAACTTACAAACGTCGTTTAAACACCCGGGAAAAAAGTAGTATATTTTAATTATTTCGAATAAAAAAGACTATATATATCTATAAATTATATTATTAGTTATTTTAAATACCTGACTTGTTGCAACTTGTGCCATAATGGCAAACAGTAGCAAGCTTGTAAGCATTTTTGATGTATATGAACGCAGTAGTTTCTTGATACTTTGTTTTGTGACCGCTCTTAAATTCCTCTTGGTGGCGTGTTTTCTTTGTCAATGTCCTAACTACAAATGTGCAATCGAACGAACATGTCGCTCAACTCTTTAACTACAACAATACATAGGTTACTGACAAATGAAATGAGACTTCTCTCAAGCAACTACTTACGGGTCGTTTCCTGTTCGTTTCTTCAATTAATCCATCCAGCCACGACTTTAGTGGCCGACGACTCAAATGTTAAAATTCGTCACGAATCAGTTTTGTCTCAGTTCCACGATGATAACCCTAAATGTGTGTATACACGTAATACAAATTTTATTTTAGAACACGCTAACATGGTTTTGCGTGTTAGATTCGGAACCTCTTAGATTCGTATAAAAGTTAATTTTCGATTCCTTAATTATAAGATTGTGAGTCGATGACGTAGGTAAAAGATGGGTCCAAAATGTAGAAGTGCATGTTTTTAAACTCTGTTTTCATTCTTTGGTACAACTCCGTCCCACTGACGTATTGCAATTGTATATGCTCCTTCGGTTTATCAAATAAAGATATATATAATGTGCTACCAACCGAATGGCCCCAAATAAATCAATAAAAGCGCTCCGGCAATTCTGTTATTCTACCACTCCACTATCTGGAGAAGTTACATAAATACATGCAACATCACATGTACAATACTGCAATATCACGTGTACAACAACTTTGTTTTACAGTTGCACTAAACCACCAAACTCGGGACCGTTTCATGCAGCTTAATGACGCCATGTTTGAACAAAATGGAGGATATGGCTACGTCTGCAAACCGCCTTGTCTATTAGAGGTAATAACATCATTTTTCTTGTCCGCATGGTCCTATGGAAAAACTAATAATACTGGGGATTAAATACTGCATGCGCGTGCATGATGCTTTCATCGCCACATTTGTCTAAATCTTTACCTGAAAATATTATTTGCACAGATAGTGCTGGCTGGCCGTAAGATGACAGTAAAGAGCAACACAGTTTCCAATTATTTAATTATTACGTATTGTATATTTTTAGAATGACCACTTCAATCCACTGTCCACGTCTCTACCTAAGAATCGTGACGTCATGCAACTAACCGTCCATGTGATCAGCGGACAACATTTACCTAAACCTGCGAACAGTGTTCTTGGCGAGAGAGGAGAGGTAAGGAGAGAGTCCTAGTTTAAATAATTTCGTCTTCAGTTCTATAGTTTGCCTTATTTACATAGACTTTTTTTGTGAACTACAGTTTTTTGTACAATGTGTTAATTTCATTTATTGGATATATTGTTTAATTTAGATTATCGACCCGTTTGTTGAAGTGGAAATTTATGGAGTAAACGCTGACAACACTAAGAAGCAAACGTCGGTCGTTGACGATAACGGTAGGTGGCGCTGTAGATCAATGATTCGGACACACTGAAAACATGCTTGAACTGTACGGTCGTGTGGTCAAATGGTTAACATGACCGATACATATACCAACTCTTATACAAACACGGTCCGGGTAACGAGCCAACCATGGGTTCGAAACGTCAGTGGGTAGGAAAGTTACCCCGGAAAATTATATTTGTTTAAAAAAAATACTGCTTGGCCAACATCGTAATATACCCCTTCCACACATTTTCTTCATTCTGGTCAACGGTTATGGTAATGCAATAAGTATACTTGATTATATATTTATCATGTCCTTACACAAGACACGAAGCGGACATCGCCTTAACTCAGTTGATTAATTGATTGTACTAAAACAAATGTCCCATATCAGCTTATATTTGCTTTTATATAAAAGCATAATATGAAGTGTCGATTCTAAGCAAAGAGCTTTGAACATTTGTTGGCCCTTTACGAGATTTTCCTTTTTTAACAATAATGGAAATCGAGGGATTTTTATTGCTGGTAGTTAACAATTGAGTATATTTTATAATATTATTACCATTTTTTAATTTCCCCCAAGGCTTCAACCCTATTTGGGACGAACACCTTGAATTCACCATTTTCTATCCTGAACTGGCATTTGTGCGTGTTGCTGTGTGGGACAGTGACCCTATCGGTCGCGATTTCATTGGCCAGAGAACGTTTGCAATGAACGCAATGCAGACAGGTATTTAGGTTGTGCGGCATTTAAAATAAGTTATATTTTATATTAATATTATAAAATATGTTTAATTTAATGCACCAATTTATTCATATATTTTCCTGCAGGATATCGTCATATCCATTTAAGCGGTCTTCAGTGCGCCACAATATTCGTTAAAATAACTAAAGTCATGGTGGATAAACGGGTAAATAGTTTTTGCCTTGATTTGTACTTGGCTTGCTGGCAAGTGTTTTTACAACTTCTATTTTTTAGCTTGCGAAAAAAAATTCCGCCTTTTACAAAATGACGTCGAAACTTCAGAGAAACAAAAGGCCAAAGTCATTGTGGTATGATAACTTATTATTGTTTATATATATATATATCATTTGCTACAATGCTAATGTTGAGCAAGTTATTTCCATATAAGAAGTATACATACCGGCAAATTGAGTGTTGGCACAGTTGTATTTTTACCTTCTTTTAATAATTCTATTCCTTGTATGCTTATCGTACAGAGCAGGGACCGATTAGTGATCTACACTGTAATGCTGTATAATGATAATATCAGGGCTGCAACGATATATCCATAATCGCGATACTATCGATACTACTCAGCTACGATACAACAAATAAATGAATATCGTGATTATCGTACCAGAGACACATTATATTTTATCAGCAAAACTTTGCATAAAAATGTGTCTTTGAGAATCGTAGCGTTTATGCACTCACAAACCCATTGTTATGTCGAACACACATTTGGAACAATTATAATTGTAATGTGGTGATCGCAATAAACCGCAGTCATACGCTTATTATTATGTATCATTACGGCTAATATGTTTTAAGCCTAAATTACTTTCGTAGATATATGGTGTCGTAAGCATATTTTTTTTACCAATGTCCAATCGGATCATCACATTGTGTCAGACTATTTGCCCGCGTTTTTAACATACTTTATCATTGAGTTGTCAATTTACATGTACAAATTCACTTCCGAGCATGTCCCTTCGCCTAGGAACCCCGCGCGACCTAAGTCACTACCTGCCAAAGGCGACACCCTCGAAGCCATGACATCATTCAGCAGAAGAAAATCGCTGATAACAGAATGCGGTGGAATCGAAAACGACGATTCGGTTGGAAAATCAAACGACAACAACGCGCTAAGTTTGGATATTGCAACAAATCAAAGTTAGATTATTGTTTAATAAATTAAATAAACATTTTTATTTATCGTTATATTTTTAAAGATTCGTTAAAAGTAAAAAACGATTTTAAAATTTGTTTTGGGTAGTTTGTGGTAAAACATCTCTTCAATTCAGTGAATATAATCGTACGAGATAAATATGTATTTTACACAAAATATTAAATAATCACATTTTTTTATTTTGCCTTAAATATTGTAAAAAAAGGGGCGTTTATATTTAAACTAATTACGCAATATTGTATTTATACTTTGA
>CH003228.1:521494-601530 GCA_000149265.1 Ciona savignyi | reverse complement strand
AAAATCACTTGGTGTTTTTTTAAACCGGAACCTGAGTATGTGTGCCTGGCAATTTAAGTGAAAAAAATGCATCTTTTCGTCTGATTTCATTCCCTAATAAGGCAAGGCAACCTGCTTTAGATCCTGCGCTAAATTTAGTTGTGAAGTTTTGGTGTATGTGACCCTTTGTCTAATCCCAAAACTCCTTGACTTTAAATCGAATTTGTTTTGGGTTAAACAACACATTTTCCTGTGCGCAGAAATCCAGGGTTCAAATGACGTTACAAAGATTTCCTGCGACGTCACAGAAGCCAATCGCGTCCTGCCTAAAAGTAAGGAGATTGGTCGGATTAGTTTAGATGTTCAGTAATTTGAATTATATTACGTTACTTTTGCTGCTCTTTGGATTAGCTGAGACTTCCAATTGATCATCTCTTGTACAAGGTAATTTAAGTTCACTTGCATTCTTATTAAGTTGGCAATATATAGCAATATGAGCATATGGCGCTAAAGAGTCGACGTTAGTGAAATTTTTAGGTGTTTACGTCAAGAAAATTTACACATATGTTTATCTTTTTCTGGGTAAAATATGTAACTTTATTTCGGAATTTCTCTGGTTGTAAATCGTAAATTGCTTGTGTGTAATTTGTGGCGCGGCGTTACAGTCTTACAAACACATACCGATCATTGTTACATCACAGCTCACGCGTTTACTATTCTAAATATATTCAACTTCGCATTCGCAATTTCATGTGCACTTTACCTATTGCCTGTCAACAGGTAAATTTTGCAGGGACAAATCGTTCGTCGCTCGTCTCTTATCGACATTACGTCACCGCAACAGTCATCGAAACATAATTACACGCGTGACTTCAGCCCTTCATATCACCGATCGCTTATTTATGTTTCTGTGGCTCGTTTCCTGGTTTACAGGTCACTTAAGAAAGCGACTCGCGCGTATTAACCGCGATACATCAACGGTGGCGACGTGTTTGTTTGGGGCGAATTGCCAGTTGGTTTGTTTTATATACAACGTATGCCCCTGCGCACCTTGCTGGGGTCTAAGATGATATCACGGGAAACGTGGGTGAAATATTCTAGTTTCTTATAAATGACCCTTTTCTTTGTGTATTGTGCCTCGAAAGACAGTCTCGCTAATTTGAAACTTCTCTCTAAGCGGTCGAGACAGAGTCTTCATCACTTTTGCTTGTTTGTAATCACAACTACGCGTGTGCTGATAACCGTAACGGCTCCACTTCTCAGCGTGAGTGACACTTCGCTTGTTGATTTCGATGTTGCGAAGCGTGCAAGTGCGCGCTGCGGGTGGTTAATAGATTCATCAACGGGTTCGATAGATAAGGCGACGTATTGAGCGCTGCTCTACGGGAAGTCGTGTGTCGCTCGCTCTTCGGCTAAGAAAAAGGCAGCGTTAAAAATCAAGCTCATCGACGGGTTTAAATATCAGTTCGCCCCCCTTGTCTACTCATAAACTCCACTTGTCTAGTTACCAGAACATTATCGAAATGAAGTAGCTTGTCAGAATTGAATTCGTAGTATTACCATTTTATTATTCGAATGCCCAGATGATTAATTCTTTTACTATAATCTAATACAGGATTGTTGTTTTACAGAAAGATACGCTTCCCTACCAAGAACTCGTAAACCTGCTTTAATTGAACCTATTAAAACTCGTCCAAAAGAAGCCGAAGACGTCGTGTGCCTCAGTCGGAAAACCACAGATTTCCAGAAATCTAAAATGACCCAAATTCAGGGCAGTGAGAAGAAGACCAACCGCATATCTGCCTACTTTTCCAAGCTCCTTCGTAAGAAGAAGAAGAACAGCAAAAGAAGCTATACTGATTGTAATAACGACGTTATTACCGACGAGGTAAGGGCTGCCAAAAAGCGAGCCAAAACGACGAAGCATAACTTAAGCACTGTGTCAGTGGAACTTAGTGTCATAAGGGGAAACACCCCGGATTTGATCGGTGAAGATGAAATCACTAATGGGTGTCTGGAAGACACGGAAGTGCGACACGATTTTGAAAACGTGGCTTCGTCCAACACAGCCACGACTTCGACTCCAATACAAAAAGACGAGCGAGTATCAGCGAATCGAAATCACAACAGCAACAAAAAAGATCATCATCGGGAAGTGTCGAGAAAACTCTTGAGTGAGCTCAACCAGGAACGCGTGAGCAAATCTCCACAATGCCCACACAATGAACCTGGTCATGCCAATAAAAACAAAGCAGTTCGAAATGGTAACGACTCAGCAACAAGATCCGTCGTTCAATACGAACAACCTTTTAATCGAAGTCGAAGTTTCTCCGAAAAGCATATTTCCGCCAAACGATCCGGCACCACGGGTAAAAAGAAATCTACATTGAGCGTTTTTAATCCCAACTCGCCACCAAGAAAAATCACAGCAGATCATCGAAGCAGGAGTGTGGGAAACGTCAGTGTTAATTGTGAAATCGATGAAAAGCCGATGATAAAGGTCTCATCTCCAAGGAAAGCAACTCCTATGAGAAGCAACATCGCCAAAATCAACTTTTCGCCCAATACTCGATGCAAGAGTATGATGGACTTATCCAGAGAAGGTTTAGAACATAAGGCAGCGCCTTCTACAAAGGCCAATTTTAGCAGAAATCCTCAGTTGCCTGCTCGCAAACCAGTCCGACGCACAAACTCAAGGCCGCAGCAGAATTCTAATGGAAACAACCTGGCTCAACAGATAATCAAGTTGACCTCATTAACCCCTAAGCCCGAAGCAATGCAGAAACCAAAACGATCCAATCCCCACCGCCCCCGCCCTGTGTCGGTTATGGAACCAATTGAGTCCGATTACGTCACCATATCCTCTGTTTCCTCAAACAACATTCCGTACAACCAAAACAAGATTGTTTCTGAGCGATGTTTAAAAGATACAACGGGCGATCGAAGCGGAAAGATGACTTGGTTAACGCCGTCGAAATCCCTTGGCTCTTTAGTAGCACCTGCCAGATTGGAAAACACTCCAAAGCGATGTTGTAATGACACGCTCATCAGCGCCGATTCTTACGTTTCTCCGCCGGTAGATTACCAGGCTGAAGCGAATGAATTATTGGAAAAATTGCGGCAATCGATGAAAGTAGATGCTCAAGATCGCTCCCAGTACGTTGCGATGGCACCACACATGTACCCCAATGGCAACAGAACCAAACAAACTTACAAACGATCGAAAAGTGTTGAAGCTCTTGCGACTCATGCGCCTCGAAAACCATCTCACCAACAGGATAGTCATACGATCTCTGACTCCACCCAGCGACAAGCGACTCGAAGTCGAAACCGCACGCGCAATATCGCGAAACGCTTTAGCATGTACAATTCAAATGAAAATTTAGCGGCGATTGCAGCGGCTGAGCGCATGTACCAGTCCACTCCTTCTTACAGTGACTACGTTTATATAAATCAAACACCATGTCCGCCCACTAATACCACACGAAGGCATAATTACCACGATCGCGCACCTTCAAACAACGGCGTCATCGTCTCCTCTCACTCTAGTGATTTCTACCATTTAAATTTGATCATGACCGACCCTCGTCCAACACCAGTGGGGGCTGAGCGCCCCCCGCTGACAACTGATCGTTACCATTCTAACCACTACAGGTCGCTAGAGCGCCCTTCTTCGAAACGCCCACATATTTATTACGCCCTTGATGTTTAGACGTATTCAAGTTCTTATTATTTCCAATCGTGAGTTTCTGACCAAAGATTTGCAACCTAACTTGTTTTTCGCTTGTAATTTTTATTTATAGTTGTGTCGTATTGTCAAAAATATTCTTCAGTCAGCCGTAGACGCAACATTACATTTATCGCTATTGTTTAGATTATGTAGTAATAATTTCATTACGAATTTCTAGGTTATATTGGCGAATAGTGTATTATTCTACGCTATGTTGTTTGCTGCTTCTTAAGCTTGGTTGGTCGTATGTCCACTAAATGGGTAAAATATGCTACGGTTATTTTTAAAATGATCAAAATACATAAATATATATACCCAAATTGTCATGTCTGAACTATTGATCAAAACTTACTATATGGTTGTTTAGTTCTATAGTATATTGTTAAATAGGTAAAACGACTGTTGCAAGGTAGTCTGTATATAAATAGCCAACAACACGTGTCGATCAAGTTCCCTGATAAGTTCACATGAGGGAAAATAAAACAGTGGCATCGAGGTATTCTTATCAAACAAATTTCAAATATATTTTTGAAACAACAATAATTTTCGACTGTAATAACTCAGAAACTCAGTACTTAGTAATTACTAACACCGATGAGTGGTTTTAGAACGTAGTGTATCGCAGATGTCTGATAAATTTGCACTCGTATATACATTCTGCGCAATACCTCCGTTAACCCGACGATGCTGGGCGCGACACTTTAGACATTTAGACACCCCCGACATAATTTATTTACTTGAACGGCGTTTAGGGTCTTTCTGGATTATTTTTACCACGCCTAAGACCTCGGTTATTTACTGACAACAGCCATGGATAATAAGATTATTAAATATATAGTATTCAATGATATGATCAAATATTTAAAAACTCGCGGTGAAAAATAACGTCCGCTTTTCTAAATCGGCGAATATGTAATATTATTATCACAGATTTGGTGCTAAAATGGAACTAAAATCCAGTGGTCCCGGGTTCAAATAAGCAACGTTTGAAAAAACCTCTATCTCTGGTAATCGATTCGCTCCATTTAACTCGAAAGGGTTTAGATTTTGAAAAGAAACTTACTGGGAAGTTAACCCTTGACCATCTGTGCTTTGTAATACACAACACACTGCAATAGCCCCGGTAAACGAGGTAATCTGACATTTGCCCGTGTGTTAACCACCTTGGTTTTCCCATACACGGGGATGAACATGTCTTATCCTAGCCTATCCTTAGAGAATACGCAGTTCGACAACAACGGTTATTTGGTATGGTCGAAGATTTTCGATGAGTAAAGTTGCCAGGGCGACCGTAAAAATTGATTGCAAACAAACTGAGGACGACATACTGTGGAAATAGAAAACCGTCGCTATATAGCTCTTTGTCACCACCTGGCAGACCGGAGGAAATAAAGTATATGTCTTCTATTATAAAATTTATTTTAGCGCTGTACACTTGTACAGTACGATGACAGAACTGTTACCACACGATTTTCTAAAAATAAAAGCCAATCCTATGTTTATGAGTCGGCCGTATATGGTGAGTTACTAGGTCGCTTGTCAACCGAACGGTTAAAGTATCGAAACTGCTCGGTAGCTAGTAGGCTGTTTACTTGGCCAAGGTATTTAGCGGACATAGTATAAACGCAGTGGAATAATTGGTTCTGCAAAAACTAAAGGAAATTCTTTATCATTTCGAACGATAGAAGTGAGGTACTCTGACGCTCTTTTTTGTGTTTCTTATTTACAGGGATAAAACATAATTACCGTAAAAATCTAAGCTCAAAGCCCTTCAAAATATAGGTGTTAATTGTGCATTTCCACCCGTTATGTTAAGAAGCAGTTCACGAAGAATTACCAACTTTTATCACAAAACTGTACAGTAAAACAAGAAACAGTAAAGCCTACCGCATGCTAATTTCATCCAATATTGAGAGCTTGCACTCATTACTTGGTAAATCATTCATTGAAATACGCTGATTCATTGGAAACCAAAAGTCATATTCGCTTCTGCATATGGGAGTCCTATTTAATCTGTAAGGAACACATCGGTTTGCTCCGTTTTTTATAGCTTTTATTTTATTTGCGTTTTCTTTTCTGCGTCACGCTGGTGACAGGTGTGTTTAGTATTCTAAAATTAGGATTCCTGAAAGTTTTCATCTGATTGGATAACCTATTCATTCCAATGACCTGCCGACTAGACATACGTCTCATCAACATCACGCAGAAGACAAATAAAGGGAACCCATAGATATAATACACTACTACCACATATATAAAACAGCTAAACACTTTAAACCAAAACAAATCGATAGTAAATTTCAATGTGAACAAACAATATTTGGATATCCCATACCCACCATGAACCATGTTACGGGAAATGTTCAGTCTGCTTTAATGCAGGGATGTCCAACCGCTTATTGAAGTGGGCCGCATTGTCACTTGAAATACATAAATGGGCCGCAGAACCTATTAAATTTCAAGAAAAATGAGTACATAAAAAATAATTAAAAACCATTATAGGTATATATAATCCTGTATTCCTGTTGTTCCCTACTATAGCCTACTATTACAACGCCCATAAAAGCTGACATTTTAATTAGGCTAAAAAGTTCAAAATACTACTTGGAGTGAAATTGACTTGCGGGCCGCACGAAAATATAAGGCGGGATGCACTGCGGCCCGAGGTTGGACATCCCTGCTTTAATGCTTCGTAGCTAAGTTAGAAAATGTATATAAGATAAACATCAATACATTTTGGGTAAATCCCATTAGGGAAGTACCACCAGGCCGAAAAATAAAATCACGACAACCGTTTTCCTGCATTATGTCGTCGATATTTCTAGTTTTATTTTGGGAACATTGTTTGGGAATGTCTAATGTGGGCATATTCGTTGGTTAGATTTCCATTTAAAAAAGAAAACGTGTGCTTCTCTTTCGCCAATTTCGCGGAAAATGGACAAAACAGACTTATTTTTCATCATATTTAGTGTTATGGTCGATAAAATGTACATTGATTAGTTTGCAAGTAAGATATAGAGTCAACATGCATTAACTAGATCTCAACAACAATCACACTTTTTTTGCTTTTCTATTGACGCAACTTGCAATATTGCAGACAGCTTTTCTTTAACACTGTTTAATGGCGTTCTTACACATTTTTTTTCAGGGGAGAAATATTGCACCCTACCCGTTGACTATAACACATGCTTAGGTTGATATGGTGATGTGACTGTTAGCCTGTTGCGAACTAATTTTCCAAAACATTCAAGGGGTTCACGAGCGGTTTGAGGACACCACAATGGCCCCACAACACAAAAAAGGTTGAGAACCGCTACTATAACCGTTCTGTATATGTATCGGTGGTGTTGACCATTCGGCCACACGACTGTTCATTGATAGCTAGCATTAACTCACATTTCTAGCAATAATTCTCTGCGCCATCCCATGGTTAAATAAAGCTGTTGCTTATTTTCGCTTGTGGGCGCTACAAACAACAACAAATGGAGAGCATGTTGCCCTGTTGTTTTGAATGTGGTCGTTGAGCGTTTGGTTTTAGTTGAAAGTCTAGTTCAAGAATCAAAAAACCAAGAAATGTTGTCAAATATGATGTTCTCAAACGATTGAGGTAAGCGTGTTTCCTTTTTTAATACTTAAAGTAAGACTGCCACATTTTCGTTGTAACATAGTTTCATAATATGAGTATATCGTTTGATTTTAATAATTTTGCTTGCAAATTATTATTATCTCCCTTAGGTTTGGCTGCTGTATTCGATATATTTATTAATAATATCCCTTTTTAATGACGTGTTATAACGACTTTTCGTTTTGCCGTCTTTCCCTGTTCCTGTGCTTTGTTTTGTTTTATTTGCTATATACTTTTTAATACAAGAACACAAATTAACAAACTAAACTATTCAAGCTAAGGTTCGCCTTCTTTTTACATAGTCCACTCTTATAAAGACTGATCAGCTAATAATAAATACAGACCATACACCAGCCTTTTAAAGTCCTGGACTTGTGCATAATGAAACTATTGGTCTAGTTAACAAACTTATCCTACGGGCAAGTAAACAAGCTGTTGCCCATATCAGGTAGATGTGTCTTTTCTATCCCGGCTAGTGGGAAATCCTAATTGCTGGATTTTTCCACAGTTATTGTGGGAATAACCTGTGAGCGAAATCTATATGTTGGTGGATTTGTAAGTATTATAGTTGGATAACTCATGCCCACTGTCTAGTTGCTAGCCATTAATTGCAGTGTGTTAAATAGATGGGGTTACACATTGTTACATTGTTGAATACTCTTTAAACCACTGGGGTCAACCGATGTCAGCTAAATGCATTGCCCAAGGATACAGCAGACTAGCTATTAATATGTTTTAATCCCACAACCTTTTGGTGATGGACCTACACGCTCACTCTCAGTCAATGGCCTATGGCTTACGGTACCTCTAAATACTTCCAGACCGCTTGGATTGCATGGATCGCTTGAATTGCTTGGATCGATTGGAGTGCTTGGATCGCTTACTATACTTCGTAATTACAAAAGCCATGATATTAATGTTAGGGTTGGGGTTAAAGTTAGTTTTGGGGTTGAGATTAGTGTTTGGGACAGGGTTAGAATTACTTTCCATAGCAATCTAAGTGATCCAAGCGATCCAAGCGCTCCAAGCGGTCCTGTAGTATTTAGAGGCACCCTATGGCTTATACATATAGGCCTAAAAATCCATGAAATTGGAGAACTTGGTATAAGTAACTTAAAGGATAGGATACTAAACAGAATTTAAATTAAAACCAGGAAAACTAAATAAAAAATGGCAGACAACTGTCTCTAACCGTGACCTTAAAGCAAACAGCATTCCAAGGTAAAAACAAATGGAAAAAAAACAAGATGCTGATGCTGTATATCCGTATTTTATTCCACTTGATATTAACTTAGTTAGAGTCATTAGGTTCACTCTACTTTTATATCTCTGACCATTACCGACTATTCGCTAACTTTTATACCGGTACCTCTGGCCACTCGGCTGCGAGCATGTGGTTTAGATTAATGGCAATTTTCTGCAATACAGTCAGGTTAAAAATGAAAGAGGGATAATGATTGAGTCATTAACTGAAAATAGAATAAATTTGTTTAATAAATTTAACTACTAAAGCTTTGTTTGACATTGTGAAAAACAGGTAACAAAAGTAAACAAAATTAAATCTATTTTTTTAAATTAAATAATTATGTTTTTAAGCACCTAGAATAACTAAATGACAACACATAGATTTGCATTAAATTCTCTTTATCAATCAATATATTTGATTACTTCTCATGGCATCATTTACTGTTTCAAACTTCCTAGAAAATGCTAGAACATTTTTGAAACACGTATATATATAAATATTACAGTATAACATAAATTCATGGTAAAAGCAGTTTACATTGCACAAGTATGATAAATTGTATTGACAATATCATATATATTAATTGAGTTGTAGTACAGTTGTATCCATATAAATATATATTTGCTATTTCTTTGATATTTCACATTTAATTTTTTAAACTGTATATGAGGGTATAGGTCTAAAGTACATCATAGAAAGGCTAAACCAAAAACTTTAAAAAATGCAAGCATTGGTGTTTGTGTCATTGTAACATATTGGTTAATTTGCTTTGTAATATCGAAACTTAGGGAACAATAAAATGAAAAGTTTAATAGGCAATATATTTATGAATGCAAACTTGCATTTATGAGTGAAATGTTTAGTTTGAACGACTGGTTTATTGGTATTTGTACATGCATATAATCTTATAATAGATTCAAATGCTGTGAGTATTATCATTTCTGCTTGTCATTTGCCAGAATTATACTTAATTAATATGGATAGGGATTTGAATATATGTTCTCTATTTGTGGAGTTAATTTGTTTTGTTATTGATTACTCTTTTTCTTTGTCTCTAATTGGCCATTCAGTAATGATTATGGTATGTCTGTATTTTACTTTGGTGATTAGCCAAGGCATTATGCACAAATTAAAACTTATTACTTAATGGATTGAATCGTTTGTTTACCTTTGTGCCTACTGTTTGCATATTAACAGTTAAATTAATAAAAAAAGTAATTTTTCACTATCATGGTTTGGCAGTTTCACTTAGTGTTGCAATAGCCGAAGCTGCTTAGATAAGCAAAAAGAAAACAGTTTCTCATCTCCAAATTTATTGATGGGCTGTAAGCAACCGTTTAATATTATAAATTTGAAGCAGACATGGTAACAAAAATGTTTTATTGTAAATAATCAGACAAGCTGACTTTGAAACAACAGTAATATTTTTACGGAATGAAACTACCCCAAAAACATGTAAAACTATTTTTATACAAAATCCAATTAGTGGAAATTATCTCCCCAAATTTTTCATTGAAGGTTTCACTCCGCGCCTTTATTTGTGGTCACGTACACAACCATGTAAAGTAACGAAGTTCAAAAATATGGTGTAACCTTCGTTCCATTGACCCAAAACCTACACATTTTTGCCGCAACGCCGCTCAGCAAACACGTGTATTTGCTTGGCCGTAATTCCGAACTGTGATACACGAATAACGGTTTCCTATTCCGATAATTGCCCCAGAAAATTCAAGAAACATTTGTTTCTCGTTCTTTCCTTGTTACCGAACTCGCAATGTGTACCAACAGTTTTTTGCTCCTGTTAACGCTGTTTCAATAAATTCACCCCCGCCAAGATTATGTGGTGTGTTTTGAAGGCTTATCATACTGCTCGTGTACGTACACAAAATCTGTCATATATTCGCTCTAAAAGAATGTAATCACAAAACCTTTTTCCGATAGTTAATCTCCGATTACGAGGCAAAGCAACAACATACCTTTTAAGCGTCGCTTTCAAGGGCCCAGTCGGATTTTTTATGTAATTTTTTTAGAAATCGGTAATGTTTCACCGACATTCGATACTCGTTTAATAATACGACGCTTCTCTTGTGTCCAATACCCGATCTTTTGTGACAATTTCGACGATCTTATTATTTGTACCACCCGAACGCCTATTTTTACTGCTGCGGTGGCTTTGTTGAAGCTTTTTAGGACAAATGGATCAACAAAAGGTTATTTATTCATTACTTATAGCTGAGCTTGTTTTTTTCCAAATCAGTATGGCATTTCATGTGTATGGTTGGCAGCAAACAAAGGCGCACACGTTATTTTAGAGGAATTGAGCAAATTTTATTTCTCACTTCGGTCAACTTCACGCCCTGTTATTTTACCATTGTATAGTCGGCCTTCTTTAAAACCATCCGTTTTAAACATTTCTGTTTTTTCTAGTTCACGATATTTTTGAAAATAACAAGCTTTATTTGTGGTTTCCAGAATTGTAGTTTTTGTGAGCTTATCACAATATTTTCACGTCTTTTCAAAACTTTTATTAAAAGTCAATGCGCAATAAAAAAAACTTTAGAAATTTCTTTGTTATTCTTGATCGTAAATTTTGTGTCATTACCTGACTAAAATTAGTCGTGAAAACATTAAATTTATATTGAATGTCGTTGGTGAAACTCATTTTCAGGCGTTTGTTCGGTCAACTTGGTTTTGTAAATTCAACGGTCAAACTACGATTTACAATATTTGATTAGCTACGGGCACGGCCTTATGCCAACCAGAACTAATTTTCGTATGCAGACATCGTAGATGTAATTTTTGTTCCTTGTTTGGACCCAAGATTATTTCGAATATTAATCATTACCGTACAGTGTAATTTTTGTTTTGCGTTTATTCCTTTTTTATACCCTTTTTATACCGGTATATTGTTAACTATGTCTCCTTTTCTATCTAAAGGTTAATAGTTAATGTCAATTTTCTTACCATGTTGATTGAAGCTTTGTCGTTTATTTTTATTTGGTTGTTTTTAAATGTTTCGTACTGTGACGAATTAACAAATAACAAAGGGAATGTGAAATACTTGAATCTCGTCTGTTTATATTAAAACTCAATCATATTTAACCAACGTTTCTTTATGACAAACTAAGGTGAATATTCACCAATGTGTTTTACTGGCGAAAGACTAATATTTAGTAAGGATGGGTTGTGGGTCGGCCTGGTCATGCGGTCGTTGACTTTATAACTTTCTGCCGATATCGAGTGGTTGTTTGGACCATTATTTGTATCATTCAGCAATAAAAATCAGCGAATTTAAGCGGAAAAGAGTTGTACTTGTTATAATAATTTGGCTGGTAAACCTCCATGGCCATGCTCTCTAATTCAGGATTACCGTCTACACATAGCAAAGTGGTCGCGTTTTCCACATACTTTTAAACTAATTCGGGTTTGCTGGATATGAAGCCTCATGTATTGGGTCAGCTTCCCTTTTTAGCAACAACGTTTTGTAAAAGTTAGTATCCTGTTATATGTAATATGTCATGAGTATCGCCCTATTATATAATCATGTCACACATTTTTTAATGCCAAATTATCCACCGTCAAACTACCGATAATACTGCATATCGGTATAAACTAATCTTGGAATGTTACTAAGCTAAACATATCAGATAAACGATTAGAACGTGCATTTTTCTTTCCTAACTGCTAAATTTGCCGCTGCACATTTTGCCTGACCAATTTCAGGGAAAAATCTCGGAAATTAATAATTGCTTTGCGTACGTTTGATGCTGTCCACATCCTTGTTTCATTTTATCCAGCTTGCGTGTGTTTTTTTATGAACTATACGAGATTAAAGCTTGCTCGTACTTTGTATTGTGTATAGTTAACGGGGGACCGGTTTCTCACCTCATACTAATTAATATAATATCAGCGTAAATTGCCAGCAAGCACAAGTTGTTAGGAGATGCGTTTAATGACTAGAAGTCAAAATCAGGAGTATTTTGGCTTTCTGTCTTTGACTGTGCAATAATTTTAAGGCGTCGGAATGTATTATTTTGTTTGAGGAGTAAATAATGGAGTTACAAAATGTGGCTAAGCTAGGAATTTGACCGATCGCTTTCTGCTTCCAGGCTTTTATACACACATATATATATATACAGGTATAAATGTTTATGTTAGCATTTCGAAGTATATATTCATGTTGCCAATATTATTGCCGCGATGTGCTTTACGATAATGGATATTACCATATTGTGGATTATAGCCGTGTTTATATGTCATTACGTCCATTTTAAATATGTATTATAATTTACAGTGCACTACTCCGAATCTAATTAGTGCCTAATGGCTGGCTTGTTTCATTTTCGTTTCGAAACGCCTGAAAAGTAGCTTTTAAAAACGTAAATCCACTAAAAGGTTTTGCCCTAGGCATAGAGAGACCCGCTCGATTTTACTGACTGCAAAGTTTACGGTGCAAATTGAAATTTACTGTTTAGAATCGGTTTTATGTCCCTGTAAGTCATCATTTTTTACCACGAAAATAAGTTTTATGGTTACGGCAATTTTGAGCAGTGAAAATACTGACGTCAGCATTCCTTTTGTGTGTTAAAACAGACTTTGCCGAGTTAAAACTCTTGAATGCTGAATCGACCATACACGTTACGACCACTTTAATTGCGATAGTTTTCTGTTTAAAGTTCATTTTTGTTGTTGACATTTCATTACCTAGCTACGTTGTGTTATTTCGTTTCCAGCTTCACTTTTTGTCCTGGGTGCAAGGTTTAACCGTGGTAAATAACGTTAACTATATGGTCGCTTTACGTTTTGTTTCCCGTATTTCGTGTCGGCCTGTCATGATCACTTGAATTTTGAGAATTTTCGCATCTTTTGTTTTGGTTTCGTTTTCTTTTGTGCTACGAAGGAGAAGTATGCTTCATTTGTTCAATTCGAAAAGCAACTATTTAAGTTTCAGTTATAGTGGTTTTACAAGTTTTGTGTAAGTTACATGTTTCGTGCTAGTTATGGATTACATATCAGTGAAATGGGATTTTAAAGTTTGATAAAAAGCCATGTATATAATTCGGTGGTATTTGGTTTGTAATCAGAGTACAAGATGTAACTTGTTAAAGTATGTTGCTTTATATTAGTTAATAATACGACCTTATGGTTGTCAAAGCTGTACTTTAGTCGCATATGTGCAGTAGTACTTTACGTTTTAAATATAGCACAGATATATAAATACTAATGCAGATGGTAATTCGATTTGGAAATTAGCTTGGATGGACAGATTATGAGTCACACCTGACTTGAGGTAGTTTTCAGGTTGGTAATACAAAATGCACTATATGCCAGATTTCAAAGCCTCTTCAGATTCTGATGTTTTAGCATATGTAAAACAACGAAGAAGTATCGCCAGGTGCTCACAAGTAAAACAGAGTTCATAATTTAATGATGTTTTTGTTTTATCTAACGCATTTAAAGTGGTGCTTGAAGTTTTTAGTTGTTTTGACAAAAAATTACTGAGCACCGGTTTCTACATAACGCTTTTCTTGTTCAATTGACCTGGGCAACCAGCGTTTTGGTAGAGTTTTTTTGTGTTGTATGAATCGTTATTGATGTAGGTTATGCTGATTATCAAATTACTGACTACACGCACGTAGAAAACAACATAACAGTGTTGTATTTAGTTTTTGGTGTGTTTGTACAGTTTTAAAACATTGACAAAAATGTTTCACATGACTCAAAATCAAATTAATATACTTTGTTTAAAATTTGCATTCAATTTTTGCGCGTTGCGGAAGGCGTAACAACACGACGGGGAAGTTTCCTGTAAAAACCTTAGCTTTTGTTACCACAGCAATATTCATGAGCACCGTTTATCATGAAACGGAAACAGGAAAGTTTTCGGTCGGTCACGTCGCACGACCATAGTCAAGATTATATCATAATGGTCCGTTAATGTCAACAAAGGTGAGGTTGCGGGTATATAAAACTATAATTTACTATAATATATTAATAAGCAGTTTCTATAGTTTGTTTGAAATAAAATCAAATTTTGAGTTGGTAATATCTCGACATTAAACCAGCGTGACAATAGCGTTTTCTTTATTTACATTAAAAAATATATCTTTACCAAGTCTGCGTCGTTCTGGAATTTACAGCAGCTTTGTCGAGTTGCGTTGAACTTTGTCGAAAATTTATGACTTTCTTGCTCGATTTTGTTAAGCGTTCTCTGTATAACCACTTTAAGTACTTGGGTCAATATTAGGGAATTTATTTTGGCGTTATCCGGAGGTGGAATGTAGCTTTCTCTTTTGGGTAGTTTATTGCGCCAAACCTCCGACCTATATTCACGTGAACTTTTTGGTCCATTTCGCAAAAGTTCCCGAAATTTAGTCAATGATTAAAAACTCGCTGACGCGTTTATTACCTCTGCGCTTTTTTTCTTTTTTTTTCTTGGTATGATAAAGAAAATCAGTTACCCGGGTGAGCAATTTTCGTGCAGCGTCGTGTACTTTCAGCCTTTTTCTTGTTTACCCGTCATAAATTATTAGCTAGGGGCGTCAAGTACTTCTTAATTTTCTGATTTTTTACGACACAAAACTTTGGACTCTGCCTCTTTTCACTGGCTTTTCTGTTTACACGGCCTTTGTGTCAAGAAGGTTATATTTTTCCTCACAGAGGTTAATCACTTCGCCGTGTTGCAATCAGTATTTTGCAGATTAAGAGCTTTTTGTAAGAATCGAGGTGAAAAGTCCACATGTAATGCGTGCAGTATATTTATGGAAAATAACAAAAGTGTGTGCGATGTAGACTACACCAGCCTATCAAAACAGAAGGAAACTTCGTTTTAGTTAGATTTTAGTGTTGTAATTGCACGACTCTAAAAAAACTGTACAAGCGAGCCAATGTTAAAATATAATGAAAGTGACTTTGTGAATGTAATATTCGAGTGATTTGTTTGTCCCGGATTGATGCGCCACCGTGAATAAAGATGCGTTTCATTGCTATTGAATTAATGGTTAACATTTTTTAAAGCTGGAATTGATATGCGCTAACCAAAATTTAAAAACAGTTCTACATTGTGCTATACTCGTACATTAGCGTTATCAGGTGCGGATGTCGGTTTAATTTAAGACCTTTTACATGATGACGCAACCGCATTATATGCCATGCTGATTTTGGGTGGCAGTAAACATGTTTCCCTTTGGATTACTCGTTAATTAGCTAGACGAATATTGATAACAAAACTTATTAATAAAGTTGCCCGTGTTTATTCAGTGTACATTAAAATGGCTTATAGGTTATCTGCGCATAAATGGAAACGGAAGCTTCAGCTTATTCCCAGGAATCAGTTTTCAAACTTAATGATCGGGCGGCTCAAATCCGGTTGAATAATTATATAAGCTAAACCTTTACGCCTCGATCAAAAACAAAAGATTATTTACATGCCAAACGCTGCTATTGTTTTAGCCCGTAATTTACATACCAAAATCGAGAGCCAGAATCATTTCGCTTTAGAGTTATAACTGTAGATATTTTGGGATGGGTGTCGCAACTATTCGTTCGTGGAAGTCTCTCATTTCACGTCACACCAGTTTACCTTTTGTTCCATTGTATTTGGAATAATATGTAATGCGTGTTTACTGTTAAAACAACGGAAGCTGTGTTGGAGTGTCTGACTAATCTTGAGGATTTTAAAAATTGGTCATAAGAATGAATAAGGTGTCGAAATTAAACGTCATTCTAACATAGCTTGCTTATTTTATTTGTTATTAGTTATAAGCTACAGTTTGATATGCGGAAATGGCTGACTTTATAGTAGTTGTGCAGTTTATACTGCATACCACAGACTTTATAATGGTCATTATTTGCCAATCTTTTGAGTTTATTACTTCATGGTAGTTGCCTAATTGCAAGTATTTGCCTTTGGGTGCAAAAGAGTTTAGCTTGATAGTTAGTTATATGATTCACGGCAAGCTATAACAAGCAGCTGTTGACAGGTTTGGATGCGCTTCTAATTTTAGGGCATTTGGCGGATTGATGGCAATGCAAGTTTATTACGGCCACACATCGTCTTCGCGATTTTACTCTTGTAATTTCATTATAACATGCCGTAAATTTTACAGTACTAAATTTTTCAGACCTAAGTTCATATGATCATGAGGCAGACTGAGCGGTATTCGGCTGTGAACACGCTCCCATACGCGCTCAACGTCCTTAACGGGGTTTATAGAGAAAAAGTGCATTATCGCTATCGATAAGATTACACTTAATTCCGTGGCCATCGATTTTTGCTGCAAAAATGCCATCGAATGATTGGGTTGGTTTTTATGGCGCCAACAAAATTGCATTTTCCCCAAGGATTCGATTTTTAATATCGATTTTGTAAGCAGGAAAACATCGGTGTAGTTTATATTCTTACTTCTAAGTTCCAATTGCTATTGTTTTATTTACGTAGTTACAGTGTGTGTTATTTTCGAATTGTCCTCACGTCATATGCAGATTTACCTTCCCAAAACTGTTACCAGTCGTGACTCCGCAAAATGCCTTGTAATAATAGCGCTTGATTAGTCGATTATTATTGGTATGTGCATTGCGTTTCGTATTTAATAGAACGAGTTTGTTAATGTGTTGTTTTCCAAAAAAAACAATATACATACTTTTTCGTTTGGTTGAGTGCAGTGTTAATATAAATTTTAAGCTTAAAAGGAGTGGTTTATTCCATTTCGACTGTTAGTCGCCGTTCTCTGTCCTAGATTCTCCGTTGCCATGACCCGCTGTTCAGTCACCGAAATTTCGTTCTATTTTTGCTGATGAAAAATTGATCGAGCAGCGGCGACATGACGGTCACGTGACCCAATGGGCCCCTCGAGAAATTACTAAAACTAGTGACGTTGAAATACGAACGAGCGAAACCCTTTATCGGTTCATACTGTAAATCGCGTATTAACGTCCACATTTGTTCCAACCCTAATCCCCCATTGAGCGAGCTCGACTAATCCTACAATTAGCATGTTCTCGCCGATCGCTTGCATTGTAATACCAGCTAAGGACAATGGTTCTGCTGTTGTTTTTACTCGCAAGATTTTACAGTGCCACTTACATCATGGATCTCCGTGAATAGCGCGCGTTTTTGTTGTTTTTTGACGCCATATTTTAAAACCAACCGTAATCCACGTGGATATTTTCACAGCCATGAAATATTTTGTTAACGCTGACTCAACATTACTTGGTATTAATTTCTGTAACTTTTTGCGTACTTTATTTTTGGGAAGTTTTAAGGCATACCCAGATGCTCGTGAAAGCACTGCTAATACCGAAAACAATATCCTTTTTAAAATTAAAACCGGGCGGGAAATGGGATTAATATTAGTCGGATTACAGCCAAAGCCTTCGTTATTTCCCTTCGAAGTTCCTTTTTTAATAAAAACCGCCCCCTTTTAAAACTTTTACTTTCACTTGTTCTCTCCTATTTTAATCACAGCGACGGCAAATTTTCGCTTCTCCCAAGAGAAAGAGAGAGAAAGCCGGACCGAAATAGGGGTTGTTTGAGTGCGCATTGAGCTCTTTTCCAAATTGAAAATTTAATGAGTGGGCTCTGAACGTTTCTTTTACATTTTCCGACCAATACTCAGTGGTCGACCTGCTGGTAAGTAGTTGTAAAAACATGCTTCCGTCGTGCCGAAATGAACTAGAATAGACGAAAGCTAAAATTTCGCTGAAATTTTAATGAGAGAGGCCACGGCTAACGGACAGGTGGAGCATCGACATGCTAAAATTTAGGGCGCGTCGCAGAAGTCTAATGAAATTACGCCCCGGCCGATGATAGATAGGTCGCTGTTTTTTCAATAATGTTTAACCGCACGTTTATTGCAAGCGTCGCATCTGTCCTATATTGGACAGCTCTACAGCCTTATACCTTGTTCTGTATATTAAGATTCTATTTCAACTATTGAGCCGCCTCAACAGCTGGGGCGATTTAGAGCAGCCCTTTACAAGATTAAGGTGAAGGTGACGTATTTTTAAGTTTAGCTATTATTTGTCATAGCCGGGGTAACTTGAATACGAAACAGGCGTGAAATTGGAGCACAGTAATAGGACCGCTTGAAAGCACCACTTAAATTGAATATTTCAAGTTGCTAGGACTGTTTTAACGGTTCGCTGGATCGTTTTCGTCTTTGTATTGATTGTGAGTTCGGAATTCGGTTTTATTTCAAAATGAACCGTTTCGTCCCCAAAGGCCGCCCAGAGAGAGAAGCTTTTTGTTAGTTCGGTTTGATTCCCAATCTGCCGATCCCCGTTCTAGTGTTACCCAGTCTCTTTTTGTATTCTAACTCATGCTGTTTTTGGTGTTCATCCACATGCGCGTAATCCTAGAACTGTAAACGAGATTCGGGAACACTGTATCGCGACGCCTTTATTGTCAAAAATGTCTTAAGCGAAAAACGCGGAAATTCGATCTTGGCCAAAGAATGCTTTGGCGTTTACTTTTTCTGTTCCCTTCGTCAAGGAAACGGTTTTTATATTTTGACTTGTCCCCATATCGATTTCCCACACTATGATTGTGAAAAGTGACAGCGCGATGAGACTTCCTATTTTGCTCGTATGCTTCTTGCAGAATAAGATCAGTTTTATTAGGTTAATGCGCTTTATGGATAATTATTCCAGGAGAGACTATAGATATCTATGATAGTCTTAAATTTTCTTCCTTTTTATAACTAAAAAACAAACAATAATAACGTGATAATATATTTTAGGGATAAATATATATTTCAGACTAACATATAAAGTGCCACGCCCGCGGTCTACACGTCAATTGTGCGCAACAAGTTTACCTTGGCGCGGAAGTAAATACGCACGGTACCTTGAATGTGTGTTGAATTACTAATTCTGACCGTGAGAAAGTCTTTATCGTTCAATGTGATCGGGGAGTTTGCTTCGAATATATCCTTGTTTCGCGCTCGTTCTGCGAACAAAAAACTTTTTGTCTCGCATTTTTCTTAGCAGTTCTTGATAAAGGCCGATGCGGTGATGTATGTGGGTATAGGTTTTTGAATTATCTATGCTTGCCGGGAAGCATCATAACTTCCTCCCTGTATTTTCGGTACAGGATAATTTAATCGTGCCTGAAAGGACTAATGCACAGTAATAGCTCGTCCATCATTTATGGCCGTGTTGATGGGCTGAAACGTGGATCCTGTTGTTTTTTGTATGATAAAACTGATGATGTGTATTTGGGAATGGTAATATCTCCTTGGTCAAATGGATTTGTGTATGAATTAATTATTATACCTTATTATGTAATATTCTGTCTATATTATGCCAGCTGCTCTATCTGAGATATTTATTTAAATATTTTTGTCGAAATGACTTGACTTTAAAATCTATTCGCGACGGTTGCAAGTGACATTCCCTTATCACTCAAATGGGATTCCGGTCTCTTATTTTCCGGTGGTTTGTGAGATTGCAAAAGTTCGCATGCTTCTAATAAGTGGATGTGATAGTGCTGGGTAAAACGCAGTGATAAATGTCTTAGAGGAAACAAAGACACAAGATCAGCACTGTCGCTGCCGTCGCTCAGAAATAAGGTCGTTTCAAGTGAACAGCGATAAAACGTTCGGAAAAGTCTGGCAATTAGCTGCATGCTCCGATAGGCATATTCAGCTGTTTTGAGCATGTTACTTTTATTTGCCAAGCAACCTTATCTCGTCGCTAATTTTAGCCCAAGCAGCAGCTGCCGTTTTCTGTCACGCCGAAAAACGGCCCCAAATTCCCTGAGCCGTGGATCCAGTAGGTAGATTTCAGTAGGAACGACTGGAGTATTAAAGTGCTTTATAAGGAGGTATATGTAATTTCCAAAGATGACCATCTGTTTGGGCTTGGTGCAGAAAATTTTAGAATGGTATTCATTTTGATTTTGGATTCATTTTTTTAGGTAAAAGTGTGCGTTTTTCACGCATTATTTTTATTTATAATCTAAAGAGAGTAAAAATCCACCTATATATAGTTATTCTCCGTTATCGCCACTTGTGTATTAAAAAGTGTGGTAAAATCGCTATGCATGTCAGGAGTAACAGACTGGTTTATTGTCGCGTTAGCAATCTGCTAACAATTTAATTGGGTCATGGTTTCCAACGATTATTCAGTTCTTTTGTTGCTGGACAATTTGCATCACTCAGGCGTCAAAATTACCGCTTGTTTGACTTAGCAGTTTACTGCTTCTAAATATAATCGTACGAGTTCAGCTGTTGCGAGTTTGAGGCCGCTCGAAAATGACCGCGTTGACTTTTCGTCTTTCAGAACGACGCAGTTTGTCAGATAAGCAAGCGTCCCCAGAGTTTCAGCATGATGTAACATCGTTTTCTGCCACACATCAGAAAGTTTACTTATAATCTGGGATCATTATACGGCTTTCGATAGAAGACTGCAGAAAGAAAACATGTATTTACAGGCAGAATATACAGATTTTTATATATGCCTCTTCTTTTTAGAAGCTTTCTAATTTGAGTTTGGAAAATGTTTTAAATCTGATTGCCTACTTTGATGAAAACATTTATGGAATGTCCCTTGTTTGAATCATTGTGCGACTGTGTTCAACTTGACATGTCCCCGCGATATTTCGGTGCTCAGTGCGGAAAAAGAGAGGAAAATCGAAAATAAAACGATCGAAAGAAAAACGATTATTAGGCCAACTCAATTGCCCTTAAAAGTATAAAGTGCACTTTATTTTTCCGTTAGGAGAGAGATTTTTAGACAAAAAGTATTTCGACAAAAGCTTCCATGGTGAACTATAAGCGTCATCAGTATTTACTGTTATATTAAAATCACAGAGAGATTTTGCTGTAGAAGTTTGTATATTCCTACTAGATTTGGATAGTACTATTTTGTGGTCAAGCGAGGCAGTTTGAAATTTAACTCGAAATGTATGTAGTATGGATTAAGCATTTAGAATTTCTAACAAGCTTATAGCACACATGTCTTTCTAACAAAAAAACTGTATATTTTTTTTAATTTATAAGATTTTATTTCTAAAATGTACTGTTAAAGGCATCATTTGGGTATGGGAAGATTCAACATTTCATGTGATAAAATTTATAAATCGGCTTGCTTAGGTCGTGTATCCGTTTTAAGTAAAATTAATCTAGTTACCGTTATAGTTTAGCAAAGGCAATAACACATTTAATTAATCATCGGCAATTTGCTTTATGTGCATATAGACGCGATACTATATGGTCGAAATTAAAAAAAGGAATCCAACTGTTTGCTGAGCACATGTTCTTGTTGTACAAAGTGTAGAGTGAACACCAGTGCTGCATACCATGTCTGCATCGTCGTCCTACTTCACGCATCCTTGTCAATTAAGGTCACACGCGCGTTTCGGGATATTTCGTCGAAAATTTTGACCGATTGAACCAAAGTCATCCATACGGGTTCCCGACTTCGTATTCCAAGTGCCTCTCTTCCAAAACCAAGCTTCTAGTAACAGTACTCTTGAATCGCAGGAAAACTGAGTTAAAAGAGCACATCGGCAGCTGCGCTTGTCGTTTAGAGGGCGGGCGTTTACAAATCCCATATGTTTTTGATCTCGCTCCCTCGCCTTTACCTGGATTCTTACTGGACCGAATCCCATTTTGATGCTATTATTGCCATTTGCTGGTAATTTCGTGAAAAAACGTTATTGAAAATCATGAACAATACGTGTGCTTGGAATTATTTCCGCCCCAAGTGCTAATTAGGCGTGTATGGAGGTGGTTAAAATCTCTGGCAATTACATATAAAACCACGTTTTTAGTAAGGCCAACTTCTCATGTATTGAATTAAACTGCGCTTACGTAGAAACATTTTCATCCAGGCGTCAAATAACCTGCCCTTTTCTCTCTTCTTTTCCTCAAATAGGAAATTGAAATCAGCGACTCGATTTAATTTAGGGCTTGTTGTGAAAATCTGCGAACTTTGATTAATGGCCGCTCAGTGCATGCCACAGATTTTCACGGATTTATGGGTTTCGTGTTTCGCATTTTTTTCCATTCATCTCCCGAAATTTCGTACCACGCAACGGATGTACATGGAAGATTTATTCTGCCCAGATACGCCCGTATTAGCATGTCCATCTAATACAGTCAGTTTGCATCCCAGGGTTGCGTTCTCGTGTTCGTTGTAGCCACGAGCACATTACTGCCCAGCTGTAGACGTCCGGCCAGAAAATGTGTTTATTGGCATCGGCCAAGAAATGGAAACATATCAGACAGTTGTACTGTTAGGCTTTTTTCAGACGATTTTCGCTATTTTACGCATTTTGTGTTTGTCTAATTTAAAACAGCCAATTGAGTTGTCATTGACGTGAAAACAGTTGAACTGTTGACTTAAAAAGATTTTACGTATTTGTTTTTAAAAGTCACCGAGTTTAGACAGTATTAGCGCCTCGCTGTGAGCTGATATTTTTCTTCGTGCTTCGCGCTGCGCAGTAACAATACCACGTTTCCTGCATCTCTGGTTAACGCGCTGACGAAGCGGCGCCCAAAAGCAAATCGTTAGATATTACACACTGTGAAACAATAAGGCGTCGTTTTTTCTCTTCAGCTTATAGTTCATTTCCTGTCTTCTTAATCAAGCTTGATTTGTATATATTGCGAATAACAATATCCATCGACGGCAGGAAATATGCATATCTGTGGTCCGGCTTAGGAGATGCAATGACAAAGCGCGAATTCGTCATTTCCGAGTCAGAAAATCACAGTACACCTTTCCAGAGTTGCACTTTTATTAGTAAGCGCTTAAACTAAATGTTCTTAGTTTCTCTGTTTTTATGCAGTTAAGCTGACGAACATATGATACTATTCTAGCAGGAAGTGGTCAGGATTAGAGCTGTATATCGTGTAATCCAATTTAGTCATTGCTTTGTCGAGATAAATGTACAAAAAAGTTATTTATGCAGTTAAACGCGTGTTTTTCTTTATTTTTCTTTCTTTACATGCTTGACATAACGGTAGCCTAGGAGTATATATGTTCTCTGTATGGTAAACTGTCATTTTATGAACCATTTTCTCACTTAGGAATTTAGTTCTGGAATCGTGTGACTGCAATGAATTGAATATCTAGTATGTCGTCAAGAAGAAAAAGTCGACCAGTCAGACGAATTGAGTCCGAAGGAGTGGTTCACTCAGGCTACCCCAGCAGCGTGCCATATGCCACAGAGCCACTTTACAACCAAAATATCGAATCTTCAATACATGGCGGTATGTATAAGTATTATTGTTGCAAATGAAAAACTATTGATCTGGCTTGTTATCTATCTTGTTGTATTGCGTGAATTTATTTGGCGACCCGTGTTCATTTCGATTGCGCTCATGCGTAGTGATAGGTATAATTAGAATGTTTGTGAACTTGGCAAAAAGGGGCTTTTTTATCAATTTTAGGATTTTTTTCCAATTGAAAATTAATGTGGAGCTTTTTAACAGGTTGTTACCGATTTGACTCAAAGTCATTTTAACTTGGAATTTTTTTACAGAGCACAACACCTTAGATGAGTACCACAACAGTGAAATTCAGAACGATGCGCTTACAGCATATTCTAATGGTAAATTAATTACAAAGAAATAATCACACTTTATCTCTTTGCTAGTTAGCGCAAAGCGTAAGGGAAGTGATTTGCATACCACAAGACTGCATCCGTTATCTATAATTTTCTCGAATCTTTAGGTACTTGAATAACACTGTACTGTTGTGTAGGCGCTGCGATTGAAAATAACCACCACATAGACAATAATGCAGACGTCAAACCAGCAAAACTACACGCGGGCGAAAATCCTCCCGAAGGTAATGCATACCTAGGATTGGTTTTGTACACGCTACTGCTTGTGTATATGCAAACTATTTGTCACCACGTAAACATACCTTTCTTTATATACGTATTGGAAAACTTCACGTTGTGTTAAGATCGATCTTTTAGCAAATTTCCTTACCACTGTCCAGCGATTTTGCATATTTATAAATATTAAAGCGATATATATGTCAATGTATATTATATTGTATATATTATACTAATATATTTTTTTTTGTATGTGTGAACTATTATCGCAACCTTTTTATCACCAGTCCAGTTATCTGTAAAAAAAACTCGCTGCGACGGGATATAATAATAAATAACGCAAATACGTTTAAGAACAAGTTTATAACTGGTCTACGCAGTAAGTCCAAAATTCTTTTGCTTGTTTAAAATGTTCGTCGGTAACCCTTTGTCTTGTTTAAATGGAAAATAACGATCCACCTAACAGGGGTTTACGTGCTGCAGCCGCAAGGATTCAGCGACGACGAGGGAACTGATCAAGGTGAGTACACGACATGTTGTCGCCGTTTGTTGTATTTAATGTAATTCGAAAACCTACATAACGCAAAATACCATTTTTTCTCTACTATGGAATATTTGAGAATTTTTAAACCGTTTAGTTTTTAAGTTGCTACTGAAGGTCAAAAGCTTAATAAAATAAGATTTTTTAAATCCCAGTTTTAGTATATTAATGAACGAAATCTACCTCCATTACTTATTCGCCTTAAATCGTATCTTTATCTTTTTGTGGCGCGGACTGAGTCACACCGGACAGTAATTAGCACACAAACCTAGTTTACAAAGGATCACTCTACACCGTAATAGCGCATTAAAACTACGTAAAAGCTGACGTGTTCGTGCTAAAAGTGTGTTAAAACTATATTTTCTATGGATTACTCATCGTAATAGACCACGGTTATTATCCCATTATTTTGAACCGGTTTTAAACGAGTTTTAAAACCGGTCACAATTAATTTTTTATTATTGTCTACCGACGACGCTTATCGCTGTTTTAGAGATCTTTCGATCTGCTATTTATTTAATCGACGGTTTCAGCACTTTTCTGTATTTTAAGTTCAAAATTAACACGTTGCGCAACATGCACTAGTCGACCAACGCTCCACATATACAATGTCACATATACAATCTTTAGTGAAACAATGCACTGTTGTTTTCCAAAACTATCAAAACAAAACTGTTTTTCTTTCGAAACAGCCAGCCTTACATATTTTCAATAATCAACCACTTGTAATGTCCACAGAACATGATGTAGAAGGGCAGGTGGACAGGAAGCGAATGAGAGACGGTGAACATAGCGGCACCGAGAACGACGAACGACGAACCGGCGGGTTGGATCTTACTGTGAAGCGAAGACGAACCGGTGAGAGATACTGTTTATGACGTTCTCGATACAATGGAGAAGCGGCTGTCGCTGCGCATGGCATCTGTACTGGGATAAGACGCAAAATCACGAAGCGCTGTAAAACAGCTGACGCTGTAATAGCGTGTGTACATAATAATCATCGTGGGTAGTTTGCAATCAACTACACCGTGATTAGATATTTAAGTCTATATATTTATAAGATAACATGTTGTTTTTTTATGAGATAATGTTTAGTCTTCCTATCTTACCCATCAAAAAGATGAATTTAACCGTTTTCACCAAATGTATTGCAAGTCAAATAATTCTTAATCAAATGTTCCGTTTTAGACTCAAACGATGACGACCAACAAGATAATGAGGATGGTGCTGATTCTGCTCTTGCAGGAAATAAAATGCAACGGTATTGTTACTATCTGCTTCCTATACTTCATTAAATTAACGCAAGCGTGAAGTTTGTGCTGTGTGCATTGAAATGCATTAATTGCAACGGGGCTTTACCAAACTTGCGTAGTTCCCTTGGGATTATATGCAGCTTACCTCTTTCTTTCATTTGCTGAAACATAATTAATAATTGCTTGCCAGGGTTAATGCCCCAAAACAAAATCCCTTTATTAACAACCTCATTTCCATTAACATTCTTGTGGCCTACTTAAAACTCTTACCCCCTTGATACGCTTATGAATTATTTTTCCCATCTCTCTTCCCCGTTAGATTTGAAATGTTGCTGCAACTGCTTGCACTGAGACGACCATTGGCCGAAGCAATGTCTGAGGTTGGGATATCCCGTGATGAGGTGGCAGCTTTGCACCGCACCAAGCTACAAATGATAGAAAGCAAGCGCCAAGACATGGTGAGAATCCATGTCATCTTTGTATTGATTTTTAACTGATGAAGTTGAATTAACATTTTTTGTATTTAGAAGAGTTGGATCATGCTTGCATAAATGACAGTGTTAACCTATATTTTTATTTACACAATGTTAAACCAAAGTGTTTTTATTCTAATATTTTTATTTAAACTTGTTTACCCACAAAGTGATATAAAAATTAATTGATATTTTATTTCAGTTGAACAACACTGAGACAAATGAATTTGAACAAATCTCCTCAGAGCACCAGTAAGTTTGGCATTTCACCACAACCTTACAACAAAGTAAAACAAAGTTTGAAAATACGTGGTCAGTGCAAAAAATACTTCCCCTCCTGGTTCAAAGTAAACAAAGCAACCCTGACTGCTTTAACAGATATAAAGCAGTGTTGCATGTTGTTTAACTGATTTAAATTGATCTTCCAGGCAACAGAGAAACACCGAAGACAAAGAAATGGAGAATTGGCACAACGATCGAACCAATGAAGGAAACACATTCGAGGTATTCTATCCATTACATTAATGTCGCCTTAAATTGCCCTGTATTAATTACTCACTGTCAATTCTAACCACTTTACACGAAACTTTTGATTTGTGGCACAATATTTATAAATCATGGGTAGCAAGATATTTAACATACCCCCATATGCAGTGTACAATAATGTCACTCAAACCATCATTTTTATTGCTTTAAAACGCAGAAATGTTTTTAGTTAAGACATAATATGGCCCTACAGGTGCTAATCGACTTATTTCCGAAAAAATGATATATTTTTTATGCACTCTTCAAGTAAGCCAAAATACTTACGTTAGAATGAATATATATTTTAGTAATCCACTGTATTCAAACTCAACTTGTGTAATTGTGAATGTAATACTCCATGTTATAAAGTTATCAAGTTAAAACACGAACACCTTTTTAGGCCACAGTTCCAGCGAACCAAGGAATTCTGAAACAATTCCCGAGCAACATTCCTCCCGCTGCTGTTGCTGCCATGATGGCGACTCTTGTTTCAAATTCAGGTGAATTAATATAGAACTTGCCAAATGTTAGATTTAAGCATACTTTTAGTCATTATGCACCCACTATGTCTTGACCAATCAGCAATGTAAATTAGCAGTATTGACAGGATGCTTTTACCAAAAATTATCATTTTTTTAGCGGTTGGTAATTTTACATTAAAAAGTTATTTGTTTACCATAACGTGTAATGCTAATAATTTGTATTTCACCTTCATAAAGTTTTAAAGGTAATAGTAAACCGAAAAAATATTACTGAATCATACGAGTTATTTATTTTAGTTGTGGCCTTTATTTCCAGCAACGTTTTGTCAACAAACAGAAGGAAGTAACATAAAGTGAAATCATTTATGAGAATCATCCTGTGTTAAAGATTAGCCTGATTAATTCAGCTGTAAATCTTTCTTTCTGTAAACAAACACAGTGTCAGTGTTTCCACCAATTATGCAAATCAGTTTGCTCACTTAATCAGCTTGTTATCGATAAAAAAAGTTCGAAGTTCAATGTATGCCGCAACACAGAAATGGGACATTCATGTTTATCTCCATGAATGGGAAAACACAAGAAGCTTTTACACAGTTAATTGCCAGATTACCTCAAAAAGCAAGAGTTCTTACATCATTTTTGAAGGAAGAACGAATTTCCTAATTTGTGCATTCCTAGAATAGCGTGGGTTGAATACCTGACACATCAAATAATATCTACTACGCTTGCATCCATGATCAACCAATGTGTTTTAACACCAATGTGGTCCTATAAAAGACGGCTTAACATTGGTTTGTTGTAAAATTAAGCAATGCACTTGTCACAATATGGACAGTGTAAAAATTGATATTGATATTTATATTAGTGTACAAATCAAACAAGATTGCCCTTTCTGTTTAGAGCAAGCGCGAGAACGAACAGATGCTTTGCAGAAAATATTCAATCGATCTCAAAACTATTTTACCCAGGTAATTTGTCGCATACTACTAACAACATACGAAAAGTTTTATTTTTAACATTATTGAAATATTTGGTATAAATTCAATCGTTGCTGTCGTAGATCCAAAATGTGAAGTTTCAAGGTTGGGTATTGAGGTTGTGATACATTTAATATCGAGTTTAGTGTATGAGTGGGTCTCATTATGACATAGTGTTTGTTTTAGCGACACTACTGTTTTTATAAGAATAAAATGCAGTTCTCTTAAATGTTATTTCCTGGTTATGTTGTCTAACATTGTTGTGTGATACAAAAAAGTAAACTTTCATTGTTTACACAAGTGATGATTAAATTACAATAGAACTCAGTAAGCTAATCCCAGCTTTGTAGCTAGAATGGACACACTTATAAACAAATAAGGATTAATTAAAACAAATTCTTACCAGTCACCCAGCATGACGCAGTCAAACACGCCACCTACTGGGAGTTATACAACGAATGCTGACTCGATGGACAGCATAACAGCTGGCACGGTGTCCAGTGGGGTCGGGTAAGTTGAGTGTTTCTTTAAATAACACTATTTCAATCTACATTTGTATAATACCTTATTAATGCACCTTGCTTCATTGCTTGGATACTGACATCAATGGTAAATCAGTTGTGGTTGTTAAAGCAGTGGAAGCTAACATCTTCCCCCACCTGTATGTTGTAATCTTTTGTAATTTAATATCTAAAAAAATTCTTTTTGTAAATTAAATTCCACTTTCTTGATTGTTCTTATGATTATTATCAAAGCCAAGGTCAATGTCTGCCTGTGAAAACACCTGTATCATACCACCACCCAATTTACATATTACTAACCTTCTGGAACCCTTCTTCCCAAAGTTCCATCAAGAAAGGGACGATTGATCCAACCAACTTTGATGAAGATGTCTTTGACAAATACATTTCAAAGTTAGTTTTTCAAGACTTTCTTGTTAAATAACTCTATTCCCTTGAGCAATTGAAAGAAGTTTCTGTTACCCAGTGTTATTGGCCTCCAAAGTCGCTTTCATATTGTTTATTACCACATTAAAGCTTAATAAATTAAAACAAGCTATGCTTCCATTAAAATATGATTTATTTAATGTACCGGTATTAAGTAAAAATAAGCTACTCCTAAGTTTTGAAAATTGAACGCTCCCAAATAGTACTTATTCCTATAACAAGCCAATTATGTAAGGCAAACTAATATTTCTCTATTTGGGTTTGTGGTTACATATTACACAGCTACACATTGTGCTTATATTGCTCTAAATAAGCCATCTTTACTTCACCAGATACTCTTCGAAAAACTCTTGCATGCAGGCATCATGCCCTCATATCAACAGGGACCATTTTCACTGCACCGACAGCGACTGTAATTTTCAGGTGACTTTTCTGAATGATTCTCTGACTGATTTTATTAAGTTTTTAGTTAATTCCCAAATTTATGATTATGTAGCAAACCTTTTAAGCTTAAAATCTTTAATCAGATTTCCCTGTTATTGTATGTAGACTTGTAATCAGTATAACTTTTTTGTGTTTATCTATATAGCTACCTTATCTCAGTAACCGCTCTAAACAGTAGCAATTTTTCCCTTTGTTTTCCATGAACTTTTTGGTCAAGTTGTTTAGTTTGCTTCTCATTAATTTATCTTATTTCATTCGCACTCAAAACATCCCTCCCAATTCACAGAGGTTTACAAACAAGTCTGATGTGATCCGGCATTATAATATGCATAAGAAGCGAGACAACTCGCTGGCTCACGGCTTCATGAGATTCGCTCCAACTGATGATTGCATTCAACAATTCGGAGCTTGTCATTTAAACGGGAAAAGCACACATTACCACTGTCTATATGTGAGTAGCATTTTAGTGATACTTTTTTTAATCCGTTTTAAGACTAGAGCTGATGGAAACTTATATGGTGCAAGTTGGGCTGATTATAGTACCCACCAATCTGTACCATATAGGTTTTAAACATGGACGCATCTGGTTCAAGTAAACATTGACTATGTTCTTCTCATTTCCACAGTTTGTTTATGTACATAAATCTACTTAATCAGCACATTTTGTACTACTCATTAATTCTAATTGCTGGTGGCAGCTTGTCTGTTTAATGTTATAAATCTGTTTTACCATGTCATTAAACTGTTTTTCATTTAGAAGTATCTTCTATTTACTTCCTACACTTTGCACTTTACTAAACATTTAACTTACACCCGCAGTCAAATTGTACGAAAGTCTACACGAGCACATCTGATGTAATGACGCATGAAAACTTCCACAAGAAGAACCAGCAGTTTGTGAGCAATGGGTTCCAGCGTTTCCGAGCCACCGAGTTCATGCTGCATGCGGGAATGCCCCTTCCTCACCCAGCGGACAACTCTATTTCCATTGCACGTAAGTATAGACAGTGGTTATGAAAGCTTGGCACCATCCATTTGGTACCACAGGGTCACAGTGCTATGATGCAATGGAATTTTCCTTCACCAACCTTACTAGCAACGAATTTCGTTTTGTAATTTAAATCAAATTTCGTTTTGTAATTCAATATTAAGTTGAAATGTTAGCTTATGTGTTGGTTGACGTGAGCACAGATTTATTTCTGGCGTTTATAAGCTGTCGAAATGGAATATCCCCCAAAAACGAAACAATGATGGTTGTTAAGGTTATTAAGCTTAAAAATTCATCTCAATTGTTCTGGATAAAGTTGTATTGACATAGTTAAATATCCATGTGTAATAGCAGGGTGAATATTTGCAAAGAAACATATCTGATTTCATATTAAAATCAGAAATTACTCATCTTTTAGAGATCTGTGACTAATGTCAATTTTGTAGCTTGTATTCCATTGTAAATCCAATGACATGGTAATCCACAGACGACCGGATTGCAATTTTACCTTTAAGAACAAGTGCGATATAGAGAAGCACAAAGCATATCACATGCGAGATGATGCCTACGCCAGACAAGGATTCAAGAAATTCTACAAAAACGAGACGTGCAAGTGAGTCATTTGGGCCAATTATAATGTCATGCTCTCTTTTACTGCATCGAGAAAATAGGATTCCTGTCAGTTTAGACTTGTGCACTGGTATTATGTGGAAGGCTTTTGTTGTAGAACGGCACATGTCCAAAGTCTGGTTGCTGAAACAATGTTGTTATCTATTCTATGTTTTATTGCCGTAATGCAGTAAAATCCAAGATACAATTTTTAGTTTTTGAAATAAATGACAAATGTATGGGTTCAATACTTCCATGTACTCAACTAAAACTTTAATTTGCTCCCGTAATAGATTTCAAGCTTGCACATGGAACAGGACCGCCAATCACTTTCATTGTTTGAGAAGAAACTGTGATTTTGCATTCACTTCAACCAGTCAGATGGTGTCGCACAAACGTAAACATGACAGGCAAGACATGATTGGAGGGGAACCCATCTCCGGCAGTAAGTTGCTTATTGCAAAGATTCTGGGTGCAATACTCACCACAACCTCTTGTTTGTTTGAATTCAATCGGTATTTTCTAGACTTTGTAACCATAAAGTGGGTCTGTGTAACCGCTTATAATGCAAACTTTTAACCCATTTCCTGCAGTATTGCCTATTTCAGGAAAATAACATCTTGTGTGTTCTTGCAGTGGTCGTTTGTCTGACACCAAAATAAATATTATATGAATTAATCTAACTGTGTAAAAATTTAGACTTTCCAAAACAATAACTTTCTATTCTGATGAACTCTGTAAACTGGACTTTAAACGCAGTGACTCCAACAACAGCCACCACAACTCCTACTTCCATCTCTGTATTCCCGCGTGCAACAGTATCTCTTGCGCCAAACGTCACTCCTGTCAATTCTTTTGTTCGCTCACCCTCTCTCATTCCTACGGTTGCCCCTAACAACCGACCTCCAAATTTCATTCTCCCGTTTTTCTCTCCTTTTGTTGCGGCAAGCTTTTTAAACCGTACGTTCTTGCTTTCTTCATACTATTTTTTACTTGCATAGCTCTATGCCTTATAATTCTATTACTGCATTAAAACTGCTCTAGAAAAATTGAGTTTGATAATCTATCAGGTAATCAGTTTTTTTCAGTTAATTTGATTTGGATCAGCTCACCAATGCAGATTTTGTACTGATATTTTCTTACATTTTTCTTACTGGTATCAAATTTAATCACAGGCCCAATGGCTCCTTCTCTATTTGAGCATCGCAATGGTGGAATCACTTCAGCATTCCAGGAAGCAGCAAAGAAGGTGTTGGCATCCATACCCAGCTCAGTTGCTGCAGGTAACCTAATCCATTGTTTGCATTTTTATTACATATCATTTTACCATTCCACTCATAACGCATAGTTACACATACCAAAATTAAAAGCTTTATTGAATGAAGTGCATTCAAAATTTGATTTTAAAACAGCAGCTTTGCCGCGCACCCTAGCCACCTCATACTCGCCGAAGACAACAGGTCAATACCAAGCCTACTTGCCCAACTCTGCTTCAATATCTCCCACTCTACCTGGCCAGGAGAGCAGCTATCCTAGAAGGTTGGTTCAAATGATTGAGTCGATTTATTACACAAGTGATGTTTTAAAAGCATTAAATCTTCATAAATCTTGCTTTGCTGTTTCATTTCTTCTAACTCATTTGTTCTAAATTAATGAAAAAAACACATATTTATGCAAATTACCTCCATGCAGAGAAGAGCAGTCGAACGAAACTTCCACATCACCCGGGGTAATGAGCACCCACAGCAATAATTCCTACGACCGCCCCCCACCTACATATGTGGAAGCTGTGGAACATAAAGTGAGTTGTAGTCTGTGTTAGAGTAGAGAAAAAAATAATTGAATGTAAAACGAATGTATGTAACCTATGTTGTTATTGGCCACTGTAAATGACCATCAAACTACTAATAAATTTCATGTCTCGCATGTTTTGATTTGTTGTTTGTCACACAGCCAACAAGCAGTTCACCACATTATGAACGTTGTAACACCGACCAAGCTAACTACCAGGACAACTGGCGCGACTCTCCTGTAGAAGAATCAAGTGATCAACATATCAAAGGTAGAGGTTCTATGCTCCAAATATACACATTATATTATGCCCTAAAAAGTGCCTTTCCACTTTACTTAGTTACAAATGCCTGTCACATAAAGCAATGCAAATTCACTGTTGTGACAATGTGTCATCATTCAATTAAAATTATTTTTATTGTTTCAGCCGAAACAATGGATTATTATGAACAGGATTCAACACAACAGCAAGGTAAATTTCATTTTGAAATTTTGCAAATTGTTATCAAGTCAGAAATGTTTGTTGTGATACCCAATGTCCACAGTCTGGTTTCTGGTGCTGAATTGTGGCCCTTTATTAATGTATTGGAAATAAGTCACATCAAGAAAACTTGTTTCACAGGGACAGAATAACTGCATCAACCATGACAAATTCTGATAAAAAACAGTCAATCAAAGCAACTGGATTTTATTGAAAGACAGTTACATTTTTGTGTATAGTGAAGCGGTTTTATATTACAGCATTAAAATAATCTCTTTAGATATCAGATTACTTAGAATGCTAATCCAAATCTAATTTCTGTAGCCGATGTGGACCAGGCCCTTAACTTGTCATCAAGAAGTGGTTCATCAAATGACAACTACAGAGATAGTAACCAGAATGATGAATCTAATCAATGTGTAAGTTTAAATCAATGTCTTCTAAAAAAAATATTCCGATTGCAAAAATATTTATTCACAATGTTAATTTTTGTTTTGCATCCTATTGTTGGGAATAAGTATGTTTGTGCATGTATATAATATCTGCTAATGTGTTGTTACATGGAATGCAGATCCCAGACACCCCATCGCAAGCAGTGCTGAAATTCTTTCGCGGGTAAGTCACCTATATGCAGAGTTAGCTGATTAGATGGAATGTTGGCCTGCAGTAGTTAAAAGCCAGTAAAGGCAATAAACGCATTTGATTCAGTAACTGCACCGTTGGCCTTTCTGGATCTATGGTGCATGTCGACTAGATAAACCCCCCATGATATATAGTGTCAAATCCATTAACTGTATAATTTTCTGTATATATCTCCGAAGTGTATTGGACTAATCACTCTTTCACTACTCACTATGACATCCCAGCATAAAATTTAAAACAATTTCCATTCCAGACTCGGCCCAGATGAATGCAGAATCAACAGCTGTGTTTTCCACAACCAACACCATTTCCACTGTGCAGTGCAGGATTGTTGCGCTGTATTTACTGAGAAAATATCGGTGCTAAACCATACGAGGTAAGACGTTTTCTGTGTCGTAATAATCTATGAAAAACTTTAAGAGGTTTATGATAATTCTAAGTCTGACCAAGATATATTAATAATTATGTTTTGTCATCTTCCTTTGTTTGGTATCATTGACTGGTTATATGCAATATCTATGACAAAAGAGAATAAATTTTACAAAGAAACTAATTATGTTTAAACCCAAAAAAATGCATAACTTCCCAATATGATCATAAAAAGCCAGTAACATAAGATAACTAATGCACCCACATAATTCATCAAATTTACAGGTTTCACGAGACAATGGAACAAGCAGGTATTCAACAACACATTTCTTCGGATTTCCCAGTCTACCCAACCCCGAAAACCACCAAAGGCTGCAACCCCGACACCAGCTCTCCCCCGCCGGGCTACATTGCTCTACCTGTTACAAAACGGCAAGAAAGTCGGTCGGAACCTGCAGACCCATCCACCCCCACTTCGCAAGTCCCACCACATAGTATAGTTCTAAGTCGCGGCCCTGTCAACGTGTCAGCAACCACTCCGATTGACACCGTCGCCGATGAACGCAAGAAATCAATGTACGAGTACATCTCGAAAATAGTGACCGAGAAAAATCCACCAAACTTCTTCCAAAACTACCCACGAAGTGGAGAGGCCAGTGGAACAATGGCGATGTTGCATAACTCTATCCTCGCAAGCATAGTGAACAGCCAAGGTGCAATGGCGGCCAATACAACTACCCCCATTACTAGTGAACGACCAGTCAGCGGTACACCCACTGAAATGCAAGCTGATACAGCTAAACATCTCAATCCCTACTCTGATGAAGGCTTCCTACATATCAGACAAGGGTAAGAAGCTTTCACATACAACATTTACATACCCCATCTTAGTGGCTTGTGTTACTCCTAACTTTAACGATCCTTCCGACTTTTAAACCTTCTATTTCGCCAAACATTTTGTTTTGTGCATCTTGGAAGTCAACCATGACGTATTTTGCACCATAAGTTTACGTCATCTGCATACTAAAACGTTTAATCCTTACATTGATTTGTCATCAACAGAATGTCTTGCACCCGACCGGATTGCAAGTATATGAACCAGAACCACTGGCACTGCACTTTAAACCGATGTAGATACGTCTGCAAATCATTAGCAAAAGCTCAGTCGCACAGGTAAACGCTTTAAAACTTTATAAAACTAATTATGTGAATGTATATTACAAAAGAGGCATTTGCTTAGTGTTTAGTGCAAGGTTGGATTGAAAGTGTCGCCTGTACCATCTGTTGCACTATACAAACAACTAGAACCTCCAAGTTTAATTAAAGTGACAGTTTACACCATAGTAACTTGTATTGCTGTAATTGACACGTTATCCTCATATGAAAGATTTTTACTTTAATACTATTGTCTATTTATAATAATTCAGAAACTTTCAATGTAAAACTCGGTCCTTGGCAGTCCCCAAACCGTAATAACCATGATTCTATTTCTACCAATTGATTTCAAATTGTATTACCTGTTTAGACAAGCACATGATAGTTTGGAAGGCTATGCGCGTTCAGCAAAGGAATGGTTCTGCAGCTACACCACGAAAAAGAATTGTCCCAACCCAGTGAGTGTTGTCATATATATTGGTCAAGTGATTTGAGCCCATGTATGTTTCCACACAGTCCTTCTTGCAGTTGTTTGTATCATTATAGTGAGCATATGTTTGTGCCAGCTTATTAGAAACATCTGTCTCCCAATGTGAAGACTTATGTGTGTGGATCCGGTGTATGAAGGAAGGAAATGACATATTGAGATCATTTTTAATTGTGGCCATACGTGGATTCAGTTTGGCTGTTTCGTAGTAGTCACATATTGTGTAAATTGGTTGTTTGTTCGTTTAACTTTTATTTCATTGGGGTTAAATGTGGGCACAAAAAATATGCTTAAATAAAAAAAAAAATATTTTCTGGTTGTTGTTTTGGACAAGTCAAATGTTAAAAATTTCCCTTTTTCGTCCATTAGAACTGTGAGTTGCGACTGCGCGGCCACTATCACTGTTTGAAGCCAGGCTGCCAATTCGTTACCATCGGCACATCCAAACTACCCTGGCACATGAAGAAACATGAAAAAATAGCTCGTCGAGAGGCCAGTGGGTTCAAGTATTACACCAAGAAGGAACAATGTGGCAAATTTGGTGAGTGACGGAGGCTAGTTTGGTTTTAGTGTGTGAGATGCGCTCCTTGTACTAAACGCAATCTTCAACAGGCTGCAAGTATAACAGCATGTTCAGCCACTACCACTGCATTCGTGCCGACTGCGAGTTCGCATTCCAATACAAGCACCAGATGTCCACGCACGTACGCAAGCACTTACGACGCATGTTGGGTCGTTCCTACCATGGACGGGACATGCACACGAACTCTGCAGTGGCCGACATCGACCATAGCAATGTGGATTCGGGGGATGACTCTCTACCGCTGATAGTGGACGAAGCTGATGAAATTGAGCAGCGGCCCGGTGACCCGCTTGTCACCGAAAAGGTAATCGTAGTTTTCACTCGATTCGGTATCGAATTTCTTCGTTATCGCCCTATATATTTGTATATTACCTCCTTAGTTGCACGTCTCGTATATTTGTAAAGTAATAAAAAAGAAAATGTACAAATACGCCACCTCACTCAGGATTCCATGCACAAGCACGTAAACCACCCAGAACTCACCCAGCAGCAACTTGCGATGTTGGAGCAAATATCCCGAGGTGGCTTGAACCGACCACAAGATGGTGCTAACGAGTCGATTCCTCTAGAATCAAACAACGAAGAGAGTTCACCTATGGTGGTAATTCATTTTTAAAATTTATATTTTTTCCGTCTTTATTTTTTGATAATAAACGTACAAAACCAGCACTGTCTGTCGCAACTCCATTTTTATTGTTTAAACCCAGTCATTAATTAAAACTCAATGTTAAAGTGTTTAAAAATCTTTTTGTCGATCATTGGTTCAAATGTTTCCTGACACCTTTAAGGTCTTCAATTTTCAAAAATACAATTATTTTCTTAATTTTTAAACACAACGCATTTTTAATAAAAGCTTCATCAATTAATATTCCGTGCACACAGATGATGACAGTTCGAGCGACGAAATATTGGATCTGACAGCAGGTACTACTCCTCATGACGTGGATTCCAACAGTATGGGATCAAGTTCTAATAATGGTAAGAAGAAGCGTTTGGTGGTTTTGTGTCAATTTATAGCTTGATATAAAATTGTCAAAGACTGAGTGACCCAGCTGAGTAACAACTTATTATGAAGCTGTAATTTAGCTCGTAATGTTTCCTTTTATGTTTTGAATCCATTTTGGAAGTCATTTTGTTATCGTTTTTTGGAAAAAGAAACGAATCTGGTGTCTTATAGTTATATATAAAGCTAACTTTTATGGGATATCATGTAAAATGTGAAATCCAACTCACACGTATATATTTCACAGAATACACAATCGACATGGGAAATACAGCAGATGATGAAAGTCACGTCCAACACGCTGAACAGAGTGTTTCCAATGCTCCTGGCAGTGCAGAGTAAGTTAATATGTACATATGATGTTGTTATACATGTTAGTTTCCCAGTACAACTTTAATTATCTGGTAGCCTAGTAGTACGTAAATGGTCAAAATATCTCATGAACACTGTCTTTACATTGCGTACCGACAACTGTTCATTTTCTATATTTCCATTAACAAATTCATCACACCAATAATACATCATTTCATCAGATCGCAGCTAATAAAACAAACGGATCAGCAAAGCAGCGGTTCCGGACCGGTTTTCACAAAGTTCCGACTTAACAACGACGTCATGGACGGATTTAAACGATTCGAATCGATCGAAAATTGCGGAGATCAACTTTGCACCTTCATGTTCAAGGTAGGGTGGCGTGTGGGGAACTACTATGTTTGTATGTTGCTCTAGTTTGTTGATACTTGGTGGAATGAACCTTGGACCATACCTAGCTATTTTGGCGAATATGAGCAAAACGGAAACGAATTGTTGTCCCTGATTTGATCTTTCTCGCTCTCGCCTTCATCTGCCTGCCTGAAACGTTTGCGAAACACAATTTAAATGTCATATATATTTTGTATGTATTTAAAAAGGTGCAAACGATAATTAAAATTGGTATAAAGTACTTTAATGTTTAATTAAGCAAACTATATTTTCGATCGTAGCTTACAAATTTATCAAATTAAAATTGGTTGTTTCCTGCAATAGGTTGCACACTTCCACTGCATAAGAGAGGATTGTAACTACCGCTTCACCGGACGAACACACATGTTCAAACATCACCAGCACCACGAACGAGTGGCGGGGTTGGTCCGGGATGACTTCAAGAGATTCAAAACAAGCCAAGATTGTTTGTTTGAAGGTTGCCTCTATAAAGGCAACAGCACCCATTTCCACTGCTTGAGGTGCCAATTCAAGTAAGCACAGTCAGTGACTTAATGGATTTCAAGTACTAGTATTTTGTGGTGTTAACTAGCAAAGGTGTTAAAAGCTATCAGCACCAAGTTATTTGATGCACTGCGTATAGTTTTTGCGCCATCTGGTTCTTTTATATGTCATATAGTTTTGTAAATCTTTCATTTCTTATGCAATAAATTAGTTTTGTAGGTAATTCTTATTGTAGAAACGGTAAATGACAACAAAACATCATTTGTTAAACCTTGTATAGGGAAAAATATAAATAAAAAACACAGAATGGACGGTGCCGTATCATTCACGACAACTAACTATCATCATTCTAACTTATAAATTCGTTTTACCTAGATGCACAGATAGTGCGAAGGTTGGTACGCACAGACGGCAACACATGAAGGCCGACACACTGGAACAATCCGGTTTCGAGCGGTTTCGTGGCAAAGAGGATTGCATGAGGGAGAACTGCAAATACAGGTGAGCGGGTCTTGTAACATGCTGATCTTCATATTTGTCAAGGATATCGGGCCCAGTATTTGTATCTGCACAATCGGCTTAAAGTCTTCCACGTCATTTTCAATCAACGTTCAAGCATTTTTAAAATTGTTAAAAGCAATCAATTTGCAAATATGATTTTCGTATCATTTTGACTCAAAACTCATGGACTTAACGTTTTTTCGTCGTAAAGCTATAGAATTAGTATTATTATAGCGATTAGCTTCTTTTTCCTTTTTATAATGTTATTCCGGAAAAACTACAGGTTTAAAAATTTCACGCTTGGGCACTTGCCCATTTAGGGAAATTAAAACAAACTAAACTCATCATATCAACCAGGGAGAAAACCACGTCACACTTCCATTGCTTGCAAGAAGGTTGCAGTTATACAGTGGTCGGCTTGTCCGGTATCGAACAACACGCGAACAAACATAAACGTAGCAACATTCTGGCTCAAGTTTGCTCCACCATGAGGTACATATTATAAATTATCATTGCGGTCTAAGTGTGGCCAGTCTAAAAAAAAGATATTGTAGAATATCAATATATTATTTCATGTGTGTTTTAAGTGAAGTTAACTTCAATTGTATATTTTTCTCGTCCTGCCACATTCAGTAACCCGACATCGTTTCTTCACAGCCAAGAACAAAAGTACAAGACACTCTCTCACCCCCAAGTCCACCCTTACGCACCGAGTCAAGGTCGCACTGACACGTATGCTCCCACATTCGTACCTCCTTTGCCCTTTTCCACCGCCAGCTCGAGTCCTGTCACTGATGATCGGTCAAGTATGTCGCCCGCGACGATGCATTTTGACCCAAGGTACCTACAAGTTCAGTCCACTGGTGGCGCTATGGAGCTCCCCGTGTCACTGAACCTCGCAGTGAATCAACAAGAACGGGCAGGGGTTGCAACAACATCGCTCTCTAGCGTCCCTGCTGGAGTAGGAACTATTTAAAACCGCCCGCAAGATGTCCTTACTTTCAACGCCACTGGAAAATCTACAGCACACAATTATTGTCTTTGTGCCATGCTTTTTAGCACATCTCCTGCACCGCATATTCGACAGACCCGGAAAGCTTCGACTCTACTCAATAACAATACGTTGCTTCAGCCTCCGCTATATCAATCCATATCTGTAAATCGGCATATTGAACACGCGTGAACTGTAAAGCGTCTGTACCAGCAACGATTCTTATTTGCGTCTTTTTTACCCCAAACCCATTTTCCGCCACATCGTATTCTCCAGCCATCCAGCATAATACGTACTAGCGCGCTACCACCACCAAGCGAGCAGCATACAGCCACTCAGGCGGCAGCATGTCTCTACTGTGACAGGTTTTTAACTCGGCGCGTTTCTGTCCAAAGTTTTTTTTCCATATACCCTGTTCTTCTTTTGCGTATCTTATTTATTCAACACAATATTCTCGTGGTTGTTTATTTAATTATCGATTGTTCGTCTCCCTAATATCCCTTTCATTATGAATTATCTCATCAACCTCATCTTGTCGATACCCCCACACGATCAGGTACTTATTTTGTGACGTCATTTTCGTGATGTGATTTCTGTTCCATCTTCAAAAATCTCCGAGTGCTTCAGTCGCTGTGCTTCTACTGATGCGTACTAATCTTTCAAACGAAACTGTTGTCCTTTTCCTTAATGGTGGGATTGTACTAGAAACTGTGTTTTGCTTAATTTTCGCCGTTTTTGTTGTAGTTTTTTCTTTCCGCCTCGTCGATGGTGTGCGGCGGTTTAGTTTTATGGTGATCAGCGTACTATTTTTTGTCGATTCCGCAATATTTCTAGTGAAGTAATATTCTATTTTACGTGATCGATACAGTTTTAAAATCCCACAAAAATAATGAGTTTTACGATGATAGTAATAACCAGCTGTGCTCGATGTTTTTTTTACCTTTGCATTTTAAACAGCAACGCGCTAAAGCATAGTAATTTAATTACCGACCTATGCATTGTGCACTGTACATAGTGTCTTCAAATAAACCCTGCATGGTACATTCCGCCCCTGTCAATTGGTAAGGGCCGTTACGTCACAGCCTGACCACGACTTGGAAAAGAATACTGAACAGAAACAGAAATAGAAACGAATTAAATCGAATCGCTTCCGTGCGACTGCGTGCGACTTGCAGTGAAAAGGAAGTTGTGATCCTGTGGCCCCAACCATTTGCTCTGGGAATTGTTCCGATCAAAATCCTAGAATTTTGCAAAAAAAGTTGAATTTTGGAAAACTACAAATTATGTGCGGGAATCCAGCCTTTTTATTTCAGATTTCAGTCCTAGTTCTAGTGGTTTTATTTTCTCATATTCAAGCTCAAAATGACGGTGAGTGATCTGTCTTCACGATTTAACTGCTATAACGTTTATACTAGAAACAAAAACCACCTGCGATCACTCGACACACAGTCGTGTGTCAAGATGATGATATCTGGTATCAGTTTATAATCAACCATAAAAGTTAAGGAAATATCGAATTAATGTTCGTTACATTGGAAAAATGTAACTTTTTTTCTGAGTAAAGTTATTGTTTTACTGAAGTAACATTTTGATACAAAATCGACTTTTATGAAGTAATGTGTGTTTTATTTTATATACTTAACTTTAATCAAAATAAAATGTTAATAGTTTTGTGGAATGCTTGTTAAAAGAAACACGTCTAAACGTGCTGATTATGCGATTTTATTATTTTTTACATTAAAAGAAGGAAACATGACACTACAGAAATGCAATATGGTGCCAATGCCAAATTATCTGTGACGCCCGTTAGAATAGGTTGTCGGTGGGTAAAAACTCACGTATTTCAATAATTAAATATTTTATTATTTTCTTTCTTGATTACCATGAACATCTCAGGAATCAGTTGCAATTTCGACGACGGCAGTTGCGAGTGGAGCAACGCGATGAGAGCGGAGAATTTAGATGATTTCAATTGGAAGAACGGGTTCGGAGCTCAGGGTAAACAGAGAGGCAGTGGCACTACAGATGACCACGGAGGAGGTATAGACTCTCTGTATAGGCCTATTATATTGCGATTGTGCGTATTCTTTGCCAAAGTTAGGCAAGAAAGAGCAATAAACGTGGGTGTGTATAACAGTACAAGCGCAGAATGTTCACTGGTTAAGTTCTGGTGGATTAAGTGAATGTTTTTTTGGTAACACCGTTGACGGTAGAAAAGTTGGTTGAACTGGTTTTGTTATTTCTATGAAACTTAAAAATGTCTCCAGAGGAACGGAGAACACATCATTGAATACAATTTGTACCGCCTTTGTTTAGTTTCCCATTTAAAATTAATTACGCTTAAAGTGTTTTTCTCATTTTTTCCTCAAAATATGATTTGTGCAGGCGGAGGCTATATGTATATCAAGTCAAAGAACCGAGTAAATAGAACAGCTAAACTGCTAAGTTCACATTTTACGTCGAACCAATCAACCTGCTTTCAATTCTGGTACTTTATGAGAGGTGGGTGAGAAGTTGGTTTGATCATTATTAAAATATAGCCTATTGCAAATTTAGGTTCAATTTAAATTACAACCAATCGTAACTGTGTGGTTTCTTCCGTAAACAACATGTTTCATAACCGACCTTTATACTTATCCTGTAAAGGATTGTACAACATTGTAGAAAGTTTCGCAACATGCAAATTTTATAGTCTGGGTATCACCCGAAAGTTGAAACGATATACTCGCGATTGTTGATTTTGAACTTTGTGCGTTAGAATGGACAATGCGACCGACTTATAAACAGAATACATTCCAATCTGAGCAAACAAGAATCTAATAAATCTCGGCTCAAAGTTTGACATGTTAGATAACTGTCAATCGTTCAAAACAATCAATTCTAGAGTAAAAAATGTCCAATAAATTCTGAAGGGTCCGATCTTGCATGATGACTGAGTTTTTATTATTTTCCATCATATACTGATCCAAACCGAAACAAACATCACAACATCAGGATGTTGTTATAGATTTAAAAATGGTTTTAATTGATTAAGTAGGTAATTGGTGGTAAAGCGAGTTTCCCAAATCACACTCACTGTCAACATATTTAGGTTAATTTTGTGTCAAATTAAAACGAATTGCCAAAAAACAACCAATTCGTGAAAATGTTCTCCATCGAACTCGCTTCTATATCCGGTTTCAGTAAAACTGCAGAGTTCAAGTGTCCAAAGATCATTGCATTGATCGGTGGCGTTTATTGAATGGTATCGAACACGGGACGTTATGAATGACATTGTTTACCACAGTTTGGTTATTATTTCTTTGTTACAATATAAAAATAAAATCTCCGTAATTATAGTCAAGGAACAGAAAGAATACGTCAAAACAAAAGTTTTTATAGCGTAGATTATCAAATTGAACTAGTACATAGATATATCGGTCTTCAACGTCGAATCTTCCGATTATAAAAGGCAAATTGAAAAAAAAAATAGGTTATTTTGATCTGCAAAACTGACAATGAAGCTTTCCGTGTGAAATCCTAATTGACTTTGCCTGCATATGTAGAAAATATTTTTTTTTTAAATTAGGAAGCAGGTAAACAAACGTAATATATATTGAACATGAAACTGACATAGAAGAAAGGTCGTCTTAAATCACATTAACACTGCAATAGCTCCGGTAACAAGACGGCGGGCGCGAGGAAATCGGATGATTGTTGTGTGTTAACGGCCATTGCGTTTTCTTAGATGCGTGGATTAATCATAAATATCTTATTACTATATCAAAAATAAGAATTAAAAAATCAAATAGAAAAACGAGAAAAAAATGACATGATTTCGCGCAGATATGATTTGATTATATTTCAGGTAGAAACATGGGACATTTGAGTGTGTACTTAGCAAAGGACAGAGCGCATCTGGAAAATCCGGAAAACGTGGTTTGGAATTTAAGAGGGCATCAAGGAAACGCTTGGAAGCTTGCCAAGGTAATCGATGTATTTCATTCATGGTATCGTACACTAATTGTAATAACTTTTTTGTCTGTGAGATGGTTAAAGTGCCGACACTTATATGTTTTAAAGAATTAAGTATAAATTTAAAGCAACTTATTTTCCGTTGAAGTGAATTTAATAAGTGATATAACAGCGTCTACCGCTAGATGATGCCACAGATCTAATACACTATATTTAGTTTCAAGCAACGGTTTAGGCAGTGGAAATGGATACTTGTAATTAATCATAAAGATGGGAAAACAAAGCAGGTTTTATAAACCTGGCCATCGTCAGTTTATCTCGTACCTACCAACGGATACTCAGATAATTTGCAGCTTGCTAATAGGGAGAGTTGTTTTTGACCCACCACATTAAGGTTGACTGTCCGATGCGTTGCGAACTAACCAGCAAGGCAATGGTAAACTTAAAAGAATATATATAATGCCTTTGTTTTCTATATTAGCTATATATCAATTGTTAACTGAAACACATGTTTTCTGGATATTGTCAACTGTAGTTTTTTCTCAAGTTAATCGAAATTGCAAGTAAACAAAACTTTTCGCCGATCACCACAGATTCCACTCCAACCGCAGAAGGACACCATAATAGTCATCGAAGCATTTGATTGGAGGAAAGGAAAAAGCGGGAATATTCTGCTGGATGACGTCAGTATAAGTTCGATCACGGATTCGAACAAGTGCCAGAGTAAGTTAAGACCCCAAAATCTTTAGTCAACTTTTAGTTACACGAGTACCTTAAACGCTGACTTCAAGCTTTCGTGATTTATCGATAATGATTTTTTAATACTATTATTGTACAAGTGCACTTCGACCGTGGCCACCCTTAACTGATCATACTAATCCTCATGCAGAGTCAATATTTTTGACATCGGTGTTGAGAACTGAGAACTACAATTTGCTTTTGCTCGATATTATAAATACTCCGCACATATATCTTTGTTTCAAATACATTTATATTTTTATGTCATTGAACAACTCTTGTATCCTCCAGCAAAACCTTACTACGCTGCACCTAAATTTAATCAAACGACAACGGCAAGTTATCAAAGCATTAAAACGACCACCCCCACTACCACAACCACTGCTACAAAGAGCTCGACAACTATTTCCAAACCAACCAGCAGCGTCATACCTGGAAATACACCCTTTAAAACAAACGCGCCTGAAACGAACTCCACCAAAGAAGTTGAGAAGGCACCTCAAATTGCCGACCCCGGCGATCTCACCTATGTGTATGTGGTTGTCGGTGTTTTGAGCGCTCTTACTATCCTGGTGGTAGCGCTAGTGATTTACGCGAGGCGGCGAAAGAAACTCCCACGATCTATGTATGACGATAAGGTGTCGGTCACAGTAAGTCGGATGTACCCAGATCACGTGACATTCTCTAACGGCATGGACTATAGCAAGCTAAAATAGGTTCGTGTCCCTTATGAAATAGAAATCTGTAAATGAATAAAAGGTAAAAAGATCGATAAAATAATGTTATATTTTTCCTAAGCTAATTGCCAACTTTGTAAAAAGCGAATTTATTGCCAACTTTGTAAAAAGCGATTTTTTCACATTTATGTTATTATTATACAATATTGATTTAAATACATCGCGATTTTTTAAAGTTTCATTTAAAGATTAGTGTGTGTTTAATGTACGTTGGTTTGATATTTGCAATGCAAATAAAACTAAGCAAAACAAAAAAATGTTATTATCAATTTGTCTTAACTGTGCCCTATACAGCAAGTGAACAAGTTTATAAACGAGAGAGTGTCATCACAAGAGAGTGTCATACACGTAAAACTCTGATGAAAATCGATTAGGTTTAAAAAAATATCATATTACAGATTAATCTGCTTCGACTGGGGCAATGGTTAACTATTATCACAGGTGTCATTGCAAATTACAGACTCTATCTCTGTTGCAAAGTGAATTATATTTGCACTACTTTGACAAAGTACTCGTCTTCTTTGCTGTATAGCTTCATTGGTTAGTGGGTCGTCTTTTACCTGAATGGTTGTGGAGTCGAAACCATCGCTATAGTTACTAGGTTGTGTTATCGCCTTGTATCGGAGGATTAATGGGTTGTGTTAAAGGTTAAGGACAAAAATTGTAACAAAATGGAACGTCTTCGACAGCCCTACGACTAGCACGAGGTCATCTGAAAATATTCAGGAGTATGTCTTGTTAGATCAAAGTATCGGTGGTCATACTTTATCCCGTTGATGCGCTATAAATTCTAATTTAACTAAAGAATGACAACCAGGTGTTATAAAACCCCTTTTTACGCTATTTCCTCTTGTTGATAATGGGCCAGTGCGTATCAATTTTAAACTTGTTAAAACAAATGGAAAGGAATTTCCCAATACTGGTTAAAAACAAACTGTAGGGAATTTTCCAAAAAGTCACTGTAAGACTTTTTTCCTTGGATGTTTCCCGCGGTCAAATTTTAGGATTTCCCGATATTTAAATTGGCATTACATTTACTTTTTGCAAGCTCACTTCCATCTTGTAGTATCAACTTTTATTTCAAAGCTTAATTTTTCATTTTCGAAGTTAATGCACACCTTTGAGATGTTGCATAAATAGTTAAATGTTACATACGGGTTTGATTCAATAAGACATTCGTAGGTTTATCTTTTTGTTTTCTTGACTTTTTTGTCTTTAAAGATTGAATGCTGTCATTGTATGCTCTTCTTAATGGAAGAACGATGTTGCGTTTTTGTCCTGCTACAAACAATCAGATATGATTCATTACATCAAATCAATAAAAATATTTACGAAGCCCATGACGTCACTGTTACGTCACTCAAGTTTAAGCCGTGTCGACACAAAAGCTTCAACTGTTGGAAAATTTCACAAAAACATCCACAGCGGAAGTAAAATGTGACGAATTGTAGCCAAGGTGACGTGTAAACGTGTTACGTAACTTTCTCACGCCTGAGAGGTTTCACACCGTCTAAAATGACGCATGTCGTATGCAGAGGGAAGATAGCGGAAACGTGCGCACGCAAACCGCACACCGTTGCTTACGTAGAAGATATTCACTGATTGTGAGAAAGGATCATATTTAGAACTCCACGAATAGGTAGATGCGTGTTTAAACGCACGATACCAATTAAACTGAATAGCTGTATAGCAAAAGCATTATTAAATGACTCAAAATGTTTAAACCACGAGCTATAGTGGCCGTTTCAGGGTTGTTTATATCATTCGGCGTTGTTTATTCATTTTTGCCCCTGTGTGAGTAATATATGGAAATTTTAACGTTAAACATAATTTGAATATTATGCTGCACTTCATAGCCAACCAATATATACAAATTATCATTCTCGTTGGTAGACTCACCATTCACCTATTCCCCTATTCCCCTAACATCCTATTGACCCAAAAGATTAGAAAGTAAAATCCTATTAAGGTGTATTACGCCATACCAGACTAAATTAGCGTGCTTGGTAATAAAGTAAAATGCTAAGAGTCCACTTATAAAACCATTGATGTATACCGGTTGTTTTCCGGATTAAACGCCACAAGTAATCGAGCATGGCCAAGCGTCAACATGGGATTAAAAATGACGTCAAATACATAGAAATCATGTAATAAAACCGATGCAATGTTTACAGGGTGGACAGTAAGTAGAAGTGACAATTACCTCATTAAATCAAACCGTGTATTTTTTTTGATTTAAGCTGACAGATTTCTGGCCGTTTCTTTCAGACATGGTCTTGGGTCGAGGCTTTTAACTGATCCGGATACAAACAGTATGGGCTTGTACAGAAAATATAAACACTTCGTGGCATATATGGTGTGTTTAGACTCGAAACAACCGTGTATGGGGAAATTCTATGCTGTCTTGGCGGAAAACCTAAACCATCTACTTGTATTGTGGCAAAACGGTTATTTGGGTTAAAAAACTCGCTCTTGTCGAACAAAGCTTGGTATTGTTAAAGAAGGTTAGAATTTTGGCAAGTAAAAACACACTCCTCTTTGTTTGCAAGGACAGGTACAAAACGGTGGACTACGTCCGGCTGTCCTTTAGGCGATCGTTTAAGCTGACCACTTTACTTGTAAAAAGGTTCACCCGTCAACACCAAAGATGTTAGTAAGAAAAGCGAGACCTTTGAATTCGGTCGATTACGGCAAAAGTAAAGGGAGATTTTAAACAATCACGTCATTTATTGTGGGGTAAACACCATTGTCGGATGATTTTTTTCCTGGCAGATCATACCGTTTACACTAAGGATGTTATCGCTTAGCGAAGGTGACTGTTAAGTCGTGAAGACTGCACGTCCGACCTCCCACCGCCATATCACGACTTCGTGGGAATCGATGTCACAATAGCCCTTAATAACACAGAAACCGCAGTTGAAACGAAGAAGAAACACCGAACAGCGTCTGCTCTGTTCAGACTTACCGTCTGAAAAAGATCCAACCTTACAGCGGCAGAGTAGGACATTTAAGTCCAACAACTCAAGTTTTTTAAAGCAACGACCTAAACTTATTACCCTTATAACATTTAAAATCTTATTTTGCAAAAAACATAAAAGGATCGTTTTATACTTTATGCTACAAAATATCAAGTGACGTGAAAACATTAAAAATATATTATATTTAATAGTTTTTTAATGTTAACTAATACGTGTGAAAAGTTGTAAAGTCGACTAAAATAACCTGAAGTAAAAATGATTTTTTAATTAAAGTCGCTAAGCATCGTGTGAAACGTACGCTCATAATTTGTGTCCTTTTTCAACACGCCCCTTTCAGAAATAACTTGTTTACGTCAAACAATGGGAATCCCGATTGCACCGGTACCTGTTGTTTTAAAAACTAATAAATTTCCAGTAGAGATCAGTGAGCGATGGAATTCAGGCGTCGAGTCGATGATAAATTCTGGCAACGGACGTATCGGTGGTAAACACGTTTTACCCAGAACCGCAGACCCCGTTAACCTGGGGCCAGCAGCAAAACAACTTCCACTAAATCATTACGTCATACACCGGGGCTTGTGCAGCCGAGTGTGAAAACGGGGACCAAGCTTTAGTGAAGTTCGATCAATCTGCATTGTCGCTTGAACGACCTGGTTTACCTGCACAAAGGCTAATAAAAAAAATTACATTTCAGATGGAAGTGATCACTTTGTGGCCAACCGCCTATTTCGTGTCACTAATGTTACATTTGAACGGAAATGTGAATGCTTTGTTGGTAAATACGACATTCGGCGATTGCTCGGTCGACATTCTTGGCAAGGAACTGTCTTTCTTCTATTTAGTAATGGGAGGCTACAAAAGCAACGTTTTTTTGTATTTTCTAGCAACAAATTATCACCATTTATCATTTTTATGGCGCCAGGTTGTATAAGCTTGGGTAGCAAACTGGTCCCATTGTTCTGGATTCTGATAAACATGACAGGAACTTTTAAATGTCCTAGCTGCTTAAAAGTGTTTTGGGGCGTGTGCCTAATCTTTAAATCACAAAGTCCTTTCTTTGTATTGACACTACTTTCACTGGAGTCCGTGAAATTGCAAAGTGTCTTGTATTTCAACCTGACGTGACCTGTCTGTGTCATTTCACCTAATGCACCGTGGAAGGAAACGGCGTGTGGGAGCTTTCACTTTGAGACATAATCCCCCACTTGCAAAGCGTATATGCCAGAAAACAAAGTCACCTAAAACGCAACCGCGGGTCAAGTAGTTGACTTCCGAAAAGCTCCACCAACAATGACACGATTTCAATGACAAGTGGTTTAAAAATAGACATTTGTTGTTCTCTTAAGTGCGGTGTTAAAATTAACAACAAAAAGATGTCTTGGTGATGTAATTGCTTAATACACGCTGAAAGAGCGCCACTATTCAAGTTACTTCAAAACTTCGTCGTGAAAACCATAATGAATAGATTGTATATGGCGCGATTTGCCAATATGCCATTCATTACAATTACGTAGATGCACATTATGATTTGATTGTAATCTTTCAAATTAGAATTCCCAGACCCTGATAACAGTTGACAACGGAGAAATGTAAGAAAACGGGTTCCAACCAACAAGTCCTCAGTTGACCGAGAGACGAACAGCGAATCCCGTTGTTTCAATCCTCGTTTGTCGTGGCAACAACGCTATAACGAGTGAGTTCCGGTGTCCGTTTCAAAGCCGGATATGGTTAGGAATGTTGATTTAAAACGGATGCGACCTAAAGTGGACAGCGCCATTGTCCATCGGAATCAAGTGCGATTCTTTCAAATGTAATTCACAGCATGGTAAGTGACGCTCGTGTGTACATTTCGCTTTTGTACGAAATGCCAATTGGTAGATGACGTCAAAGCGACGCGTTGCTCTAATCCAACAGTTGGGCTTTGATATTTATAACCGACACGCCGCTGTGTCGCGGAGGACAAAACATTTGCATGTCAACAATCAGACTGAAATAAAACGTTCACAAAATCCGGGACAACGGACCCCATGGCTTATTCAAACAGCAGAATGCAAATAGCCGAGTGAATCACGTCTCTGGGTCGATTTGTAGAGGTTTTGTGGTGCGAAAAAACGGTTCCTAATCCCCCCGCTCTTCCTGAGATACCTCTGAACACGTCATCCCATCTATAAGACTGAATCATCACTCAAATGTCAATACTTCCTTGCGGGAAGCTCTGATTTGATTTAAATGGATCCAAAGTTCAAGCTCGGTTGCAAAACAGCCGGAATGACAGATGGCTAAATATCCAGCAATTAACATTGCACACAGTTCGAACTTGCATAGTCAAAACAATTCTTCGAACTTTAGTAGATTATGCGTATCCCATTTCCTTAACATTCTGTTGCGCAAAAAAAAACGAAAAAATCAACCGTCCGAACAAAGCGATTCTCCCGACCCAAACTTCAATGTACCGAAATTGATTACCTTCCCTCTAATGAGCGTAAACAATACCGAGTTTCTATTTTTATACAGAAGCGGATATTTTAAAACGAGGTTTTTATCCTTATCAAGACAAATGACTCTGTGGATACAGGCATTCAAAACAAAGAATTTATTGTTTGGCTGATGCAAAATAATTTGTAGCAAATTGTTCCAAGCGAAGTGGCGAAATAAAAATTGCTTAAACACTGCAAACCAAAGCAGCGTTAATGTTTAAGGTTCGAAATGTGTTTTCTAATTAATAGCGCATACCAATATATATTTTATTTTTGCAAAACGGTAGAGTTAAAAGCGATTAACAAGTCAATGGGGTTCAACGTTTGCCTCCACAAGCCATACTTTTGTTTTGCTTGGGCGCAAAATAAAGCGTGTGCAATCTTCCACTTTGCGGATTAGCAATATGTCTCGCTATCCCGTCTGCTTGAAGGCCAAGCTGCAGCAACTTAAACGCGAGCTCATTTGGTGAGATCACCAAAAACAAAGGAACCCGCAAATATTTTCCTGCAGTGTAAGGGAAAAATGACGTCAACGGTAGCCCAATCCAGGAGTTATTGCGAAATGTCGCTTGCTGCAAAGAAAGCAGCAAAACTCGTGTTTTTGCATACTTCATCTTGAACAGTCGTGAACAATCAGGCCAACACATAATTAAAATTCATTACAATAAGTCGTTATTTAAAAGACAATTTAGTTAAGAACTTCACAAACAAACCACAATTCAAATGTTATCCAAATAGTTTGCAGATTTATGCCGGTATATTAACAAAAAAAAAATTCGCATAATAACAACACTGGTAGAACACAACAAGAATGATAGGACTAGAATGATACCGGGCCATGTAGTATATTTTCCGATCTTCATCAACATAACGAAGGTAATTTCTGTTCAATCCGGGTTAATCCTGATGGCCAGACTATAGATTACCGTAATTGTACGGTTGGTGTGAAGCTTTATGTTGAACTATGCTACCTGGCGCCAAATATGTAAAAACAAAACGAAAGTAATAAAGCGATTCTGATTTTTTTGAACAATCGAATATTTTCTGTATAAATTTATATTTATATTTTTTTATTCAGCTGCAAAGGGTTACATTAACCGCAAAACTGTAGCATTTTTTGGCAATGTAGTTTATCACACTTTATTAATGATTTGTTTGGTTCCCTCGTTACAATAGTATTTGCTCTTTAGTGTTTATAACTGGCTCACAGGTCGCCAGACGAAAGATGGCGTATTCGATAATTACCTTCAACAATTCGGCTGTGGCAAAACAACAACTGCCTATTGAGAGCCATGCTCAATAACTATAACAAAGCTAATTAATACATTAGCTTCGACCATGAGGATGAGTTTGAATGACTAAATTGATGTTGTTCTTGATATCAACATAATGTACAAAGAAATAGGTATCGTAACGTTTTAAATTTTATGCGTTTTAAGCAAAAAAACAACCTCATAAAATAGAGAAAATAAACCTTTCTGCTGTTCAATGTGAAAGATTTCCTAAATTCGATGGGAAAATCACGTTGTAAGTTATAATCGGTTCGAAAATTTCCTGTTGTTAATTTTATCATATGAATCACTTTCTTATTAAAAATTGGCTGGATTATAAGGATAATGTTGACAGAATTGCCTTGTTACTTACATTGTACGTGATCAATGTAATGAGAAATGTATATATTGCGTAATAAACGTACAAAGAAGTTGGTCGATTTTCCGGTTTCGATTCGCCCAGCTGTGTTCAAATTTTCTCTATTCGCAAAATCGAAAACTTGACGCGTTTTGACAGTAAGGTTGTGTTTGGAAATTCCTGTTTATTTATATTTATTATTTGCGTGTGGGCAAATTTAATTTACTGAAACAATGGGTAACAGTAACCTTCTGTGCTAAAAAAGCTTAAAACATACCAAACTATTATTTTGTATTTGAAACGTTTTGCAAAAGCAATTAAAATTCACTAAAATTCGAGTGTTATACTTTTCCGCGGCTGTCACTAGCAAGACCCTGTATAATTGAGTTCAAAAGCAGAACTTAAACTGCCAAGTTTACGACGGCATGGGCGTGTTAATTAAACAGGGCAAAGTTTACATGTAATCTTGTGTAAACAACCTGTCTGGTGCACTTAGCAGACGAAATAAACAAATGAAACATGCGCATCGATAAACAAAACCAAAATTGAATTTTAACGATCTTAAGGGCATGGTACTGTCTTCTAACGACTAGAGCAACAATAATTACTTTTGATAAAAAATATTAAAAACTAAAATGTTGTATATAGCAATAAAGCCGAAATGGGTATATTTTCATATTTCCAAGAATTTTGAGATTTTTTTTAACCTGAAGAATTATAAAGTTTGATGCGTCAAAGTGTATAATACTAGGTAGTCCAAATTTCCAAGAAGTACTCTGACAGTAAAAAAGGTTTTGTTAGAAGTGCTTTTGGTTGTGTCCACATTTTTAAATGGAAATAACCAGATTTGGATTTCGTCTTTATAGTCATGTATTGAAAAGTAGCAGAACTCTGCATGCGATTCATCAGCTTCGGCCGAGCATTTATATCAATTGTGGTGACCAGCTGTTTATACTGTGCTCTCGGATGCGAGCTTTACTTCTGGTAACCCACCGATGGAGTCAACAAAGGAAAAATGGTTCTCGCACACTGGTGTGTTATCGCATTACGTCTGCAAAATAATCGTATTTTTTCCCAATTAAATTTCATCGTTCCCATAAATTATACTAGAAGCAACTTAATTTTGATCAACCACTCTTGGCAAATATTGACAGAGGGAGAAAGCTAATTATTAAGCTTCGTGCGGGGAATTTAGTTTTGCTGGGATGCAAACGGTGATTATTTTTCAAGTGGGGAACGCTTATCGAGCAAGCACACGACAAATGTTGACGAACTTGGTAAGACTTTAATTGCGGGTTTTCTGCTGTTACCCAGTCAACATTTGAGATTGATACGTGCGACATGAACTGTTCTTATCATCGCCGGCCGCAATGCTACACCACAGCTAGACGCGCGCCGTGAAGCGAAAGTACCTCGCAGCACAACAATGCAAAAGGTTCCACAAGGTTGAAACTAATTTATCGTTCCGTTTGATACCTTTATTGGCGAGCCGGTGGGGTAATACAAACAGCCTGCGGGAATTTATGAGTATTGACTCAACAACGGAGCTGGAAAGGTTCTCACCGATTAAAAACGCGATAAAAATAGAGGCGAAAACATATCGACTTCCCAAATATGCAGTTTCCTTGGCCGAAGATAGACGATAGGAGAATAATCCGTCAATTTATCGCCAGGTGGTGAAGTAGCCAGCTGCAAAATAGGTCTGAAAAAACGCGAGTCCCGAATATTTCACGTCGCCAGGATTAAGAAAAGGGAGAGTGTTCTCGCTCGATTTCAAGTGTACTGTTCAAGTGCATATGTAACGTACTTATTTGAATACTGCTGTCGCTTGATAAATGTACGATGTGCTTGATGTTGCAGATCATGGGTTGATATGACACCCACCCTAAACCGTCGGCGTATTGGAGAAATGATTCTCTTTACAATAAGGGGGTTTAAGAAATTCTTTCCAGCCACGCGTCACGTGTTCTAATGAAAACATTATCTGGTTTCATCGGGGAAATATTTCCAACGTAATTACGTCACTCCTCGTTGCGCAATGTATAAGAGTTTCGGCAGCTGTTTATGTGACGGCTTCGTTAACTATATGGCACTTTAGTTAATAAATCTACGTTTGAAGTGGCGCTGAATAGACCGATGACTTAAAATTCTTTGCATGCTTCATCCATTGCGGTATTCTGCCCTTTGTTAGCCCTGGCTTTAAGAAAATAACGGCCGATAACCATTATATGATACATCGAAAGCTTACGTAATGGTAACTTGTTCGGCGGGACAGTTTATGTTATTTTCCGTAGACACAAATGACGACTATGTTAATTATAGACGGGGTAGTTTATAAAAGGAAGCCACAATTTGCCGCTGGACATGCCGCACGATGACAAAATAAGAGATTACGGTGAAAAGCTTTGTCCTCGACATCAGATTAAAATGCGGTGAGAATTGAACAAAGAAATAAAAATAATCACTACAAATGAGTAATGGGACAATATCTACAAGCGCCTGATTCAGATCCTTAAAACTAAGTGACGCAGATGATGCACATATCACACTATACTTATTGTTTGGAAACTTGAATAAAAGTCTGGCGATCGCGACGCTGATTTCTGTCGGGAATCGCCGCAATTAACCTGAAGAAGTTTCTCCATGGTATTTTTGACATCGCGTGCGCCATATACGCTTGACAGTATTCATTATTATGCGATATAAAAAGTTCAGTACTTGAACCTGACTGGTCATTAGGTTAATCAGAGATCTATATTCGATCTTGGTAATAACATGGACTTTAAACCAAACCCTTAAATAAGATAGATAGGGTATCATAACCTGTGTAATCGGCCACAATTACCACCTTCTTCGTGTTGTTTTGCCCGAAATTTTTCTACCCGAGTTTATGCGAACTGCGTATACGAAACTGGTTTTAGGCGGGTGCCAGTCTCTGCTTGTCATGTGAGATGACATAGCGATAGTGCGACGTCGCCATCCTCGGGGAAAGATTGGCGCATTATAGCGCAATTCCTCCTCCCAGCTATCATTTTTAGCAAATATACGTATGTCGTCGCTGGGTTAGAACAAATTAATCATTCTGCCGACTTAATGTTACCTTCGAACCGGTTAAACCCGTGGATATATGTTAAGACTCATGGTACAAGACTTCGAATAATGTCGCAGGAAATTCCGCTCCGCCGTTTAAGGCTAATCAAACATTTCCACCATGATTGTTATTTGTCCTGACTATGTTATGTCGCAAAAAAATTAACACAGGTAACCTCAAATGCCTCAGTTTATTAAAAACCACTGGTAGCTAAACAGTATGTGTAACAAAGTAATTCCAGAAGGCTTCCCGGAAAATGTGAGAACGGCGCCCGGGCATAACTCGCCACACCGCCGAGCATAACTTTATCACGAGAACAAATAATTTGCTGTTGATCAACCTACATGAAAACAAGCCACTTAAACCAGGAGCTGTAGCCATGTGTGTTTAATAGTGTTATCAGCACCCTCACTGTGATAATTATTAATAGCTAGCGGACTTATGCACTCAATGTGGAATTTATGGCATGCGACGGTCGTCTAGTCAGGTATATACCTTGATAGCAAGATGTGCTAATTAAACCATACAAGGTGACATTACTACGGATTAATGTTTTCTTCCAAAGGACGTCTGGCATCATTGGGTTTGTTCAGATCCAAACTATTTTTAGCTCGTCTGCTTTATTGCCGAGCAAATTCACACGTAGATTTTACAAGTTGACAGAATCAATTCCGGTTAAGAATCACGATTATATGTTCATCAATTACAATGTTAATGTATAACTCGCTTCTTAAAAATATCGTAAAGAGGACCAAAGTTTTTTCGAAAATTTCAAGTAACCGATAAGAACGGATGAGCTCTAGTGCATAGATGTCAAATTGTAAATCTCCTGTGGTATGAATATCAAGTGCGTCTTAAAAACTTACAGAAACGTATATGACAGAAATGTACAGATAATACTGCAGAAAACGAAGCTGCAATTGCGGGATCATATAATTATATGACAAGGAATTCGTTTTAATTTAATAAAATGAGCTCATAACAGTTTCAAACCATTTGAACTTGATTGTCAGTGTTCAAAGCTATAGATCATGACAGAAGGACAATGGCACCACTATATTAGAAACCCATGTTTAAGTTAAATACCGATCTTGTGAAAACACAGAAACCGGTCAAATTAAGAGGAAAATAACATCAAACGAAACATGAGTTAAGATACCTCTCTTTCAATAATGAATATAGCCTATTCAGGTTTCCTGTGTATATTGTTTTATTGGATTACATATGTGAATTCGTCCAATTTCCGACATGCAATTATAGGAGGTTAAACATACACGTGTATTTCATTGTTCTGCCTTCCTGAATACTTGTTTGCGACCAAATACCGTTCGCATTATTTTTATCCACTGACCGAATTGTATTGGTGATTTTAATTAATCTTTATTTTAAATTGGAGAAAACAATTTCGAAAACATAAACCGGAGATACATGGGTTTGCTGGACCGTGAAACGTACAAATAACGAAACAATTCTTCAGGGCTCTAATTACGTAGGGCATGGATATATTTGAACGCGGGTAGAAAACTAAGACACGACTTCGTATTAAAAAGTTATGTTGAATAGCGAAATTGAAAACAAATGACGTCAATGTAATGTTTAAAAAGCTAAGGTGGACAGGTCATTGGTTATGAAAGTATTTGGCGCGTGTCGGGGCGCTTAACCGAGCGGAAAAATATTGCCATGAATTTATAATTATTGACTGTGCCCCCAAGATAAAAATACACAGGATATAAGCCTAACCCCTGGCGTTTCCAACGACTAGGCGTAATCCTCATATAAATCATCTGAGTTTATAATTTTGGTTCATTTCTAGAGATAATAGTTCGTGCGTAATGCGTAAAATTAAAAAAAATAAACGCAAAAGCGACCTGATCCGGATTGATTGGCGTTATCGCGCAACCAGAAATAGAAGCACAGCCGGTTCTGACATCATAAACGCTTTTGGTCGTAGCGACTTCGGGTAAAAAAGCATGGAGGCTGGGCCGCATTTCGCGACGTCACCACGACCTTTTTCCCAACTCGCCTGCGTGAGATGAACTATAAAAGCGTCGTCATTTCTGGGACAAACCAGACTTTCGCAAAAGCAGCTGAAGTGTGGGACTGTTCACTTTTGGCAAACAGGCTCAAACTGCTTTAAGCGCGAAACAGAAATTTTCGTTGCTGCAGTTTAACATTTGAAGTTTATGTAGCAGGTTTAATTTACCAGATATAAATTGTACTACTCGGATGTGCCGAACAACGTTGTCAAATAACATTTTTGACTTTTTCAGAAACTTGCAACTAACGATATAAGTGATCTTAACTGATATCTGTAAACGATAATATACTGAGGAGATAAACTTGAATTTATAAAGCTTGAAAAAGAACACACCTCTAAAAACGTAAGTTAATATAAACCCAATATTGTTCGTTCGATTTATTACATAATTTTTTATAGTTGCCAGCAAGTGAAATAAAATAAAACTAAGTGTTTACTATTAGCTGTCACTGACTTGTGGTGACATTAACTCCTATTTTACCTGCTCGGGTGGTTTTTCAATATCTCGGAAAATCCACCGATTTTTAGATAAACTGTGTTTTAATGGCTGCTCGGTGTGTTTGTTTTTACACGAGATTATAGCTCCGCCTCCTCGTGAAGCACCTAAATATAGCACCCGATAGCAAGTAAATATAATCTATAATCAGACCGGACTTAGTTTTAAATGGCCTTTTGATATATATTCTACAAAAAAAACATTGTTGTTTAACATCATATTTGATAAAACTCCTTTCGTTAAAATATCAGCTTATATTTATATTTATATTTTTCAACAGAAAAATGAGCAAAATCACTATCATTGCGCTTCTGGCCGTGGTTGTTTTCTTGAGCGCCGAATCGTCGGCACGACCTACAAGACACGCAGGTGGCCATCATTCGCGACTAATTGCCCGTCAACAACACATGAGGTAAGCATCGATTTTTATGCAAGTTTCGATTTTTCCGTTACAATTTTCACTTTTGTTTGAAACCGGTAAAATTTGGGCCGCGCTCGGTCAAGCGCAATAGAAATAAGTGGCGTATACAATCGCTAAACTAGCGAAACCAAAGGCAGGAGACAGAAATTTAATTCGTCCATCTTTTCAGAACTTCAGCGAGAAAACGACATACCGATATTCGTATTCAATCCGAAATCGCCCGAAGACGATATGAAACCGAAAGATTGGCCGTTCTCAACGGGCTCATTGACCAACTCGACCCAAGCAAAGTCTACAACGTAAAGGTAGGCATTGTCCTGTTTAAGTTCGGGTGTTATTTTAATCTGTGGTCATTAAAATTCGATTGCGACTCGCATCGAGACACAAAACACTTACTCACTATACGCATGTATAACACCTGTCACACCGGATCACCCAATAAACCGGTTGTATGTCGAGGTATCAGACAGAGATAGTAAGCGAAACTAACAGAATGAAGAGGTGATTAGGCCTATGTGAATGCTAGAAACTTAGACGAAAAACGTTCACTTAAGCAATTGGGCCGCGCGCTTTAGTAATTAGAGTTTAAACCTCCAAATGCCCCGGTTAAACACACATAGAAACATTATATCCACCACAATAAACGCACAGCTGACACTATAGACACACAACAATAACACTAAGTACACAACGTGGATAAATCTTGGAAACAAAAGATTCTTTGTTTAATTCGCCATTTAAATTTCACTTTAAACACGCTGTAAAAGTAAACGTCTCTAAATCAACGCGACTTTGCAATCGAATTTTGACCAATTTATTTTATGTATGATTAAGTGTAGATGTATGATATTTAAACAAATACATGGTTTTGTACATTCTGTCCCCCAAGCCCTTCGCCGCCGCGGCCCACTAAGCTTGAACGTTTTTCTCAACAGGACTTCATTCGAACACGCAGACTCTTGCGAAGATACTTACGGGCGAGAAGGGCGTGAAGCGAAGGCACGGAAAGAGTTACCGTGGCCGTAATTCGTACTAAGAGCTGTACTGACTCAGGAAGAGAGCGAGGATCAGTTGGCCAGGAGCGCGGAAGGACTATTTGCCCCATAAAAACGGCTTAGCCCGCCCGACTGGCCCCTCACATGTCGCCTTCAAAGAACTATTCACGCCCTTTTACGCTGCTACTAACTGTGACGTCTGGATATTATGTTTTCTCTATTTATATTTTTGATCATGTCAATTGTGCTACTGTGTCCCATTTTCCTCTTAGTATTTATATGCAAAGATTTATTTACATTTGTTCGTAATGTGTTTCCACCAAGACCATTCTGTATTTTCGTCGTCTTACATTTTGTACTATTTATACTGGGGTATTTTTAATAAAACTATTGAAAAGGAAGCACATGAAATATCAGTCCAATTAAGAAAAGTGGCAGGTCATAAATTTTTATTGTGCAGATATAGAAATGGAAAAGGGCTACAATGTCAGTTTATTTAAATTGTTATTCCAGGTTACATAAAAACATAAAAACACCGAAAATTAGAACATGAAAGTGGAAGAGCACGTTAGATAAGATATACCTGATTCATTGCATGGTAAAGCACATCATTTTACCGTCATCCACTCCTTATATAAACCGACCCAATCCATTAACAATCGCGATTTTACATTCACCCGTTCCAGCGTTTAAATAACACCACTTACTTTTATTGCCGCACGAATCTAACCAACTTTAAACAAACGAACCTGCCCCAAGTCTTTCGCACATGGAGGTCGCCGAAGGTCGTTTACCTCTTCGTCTGTTCAATTTCAACTAACCCCTGCCTTGTATAAATACAGTAGTTTAATGTATTTATTAAGTAAATATACTCATTTGATTGCAATTTGCTGACGAATTGCAGGCACAAGACGAGCAACACACCCCACGCGTAAGTTTCTGATTGCATAACCGATATTTATGTGACTTTAACCTGATCGATGTGGTGTGTGATCATTCTAATACCAGCCGAAGATCTGATTCCAGCTTATAGTATTATTTTCTACTCGCATTTCATGATGTCAGATGACAAAGCGATAATAAATCGTACAGATGCGAAAATTTAGGCTTGCGAAACTGCGCGAGTGAATGTATGTTGCACTAACAGGGAGTGTGGGGGTGGCATAGGGAGAAAATTAGGTTTTCACCCAAGTCTTGCTAAGATAATTACAAAGCTAACTCCTGTACGACGATTCAATCAAGGGTGTAATAAATTGCGACTTGATTATATGCGAAAGAGTATGTTGAAGCTAATGATCGTATACACGCACAGTCATTGTAATCCTCTAATCAACTCTGATTCCCCGTGCATTCGATTGACGTCAAACCTTCGTGCACCTGCTTTTGATCAAATCGGATAATGTTAAAACAAGTTACAAAAAATCTGCAACATGGGTCGGACAGATTCGATGACCGGCCGAGATAAGAGCGATGAAAGTTGGTCGATTCATTCGACCCGACCCCGAGGGTTATTACATCTGCAGTTAAGTCCCGACAGGCAACATTAAATTCGAAGGCGGTCGCGTTTGATTTCAAGGACGTACCGGTTATTAGACTTGTTCGCGGAACAATATGCGTTGCAGGGGGGCATGAAATGACGGTGATTCAGCCGTTTGATCGATTACACTCTGGAATTCATACGAGTCGCGCACTCACTGATGGCTTTTGCTTTGAAGGGTTGTTATTTGCATAGCAACATAGTGCAGTTAGGCTCTTTGAATGTATATCGCCATCATCGGATAGATTTCAGATTCGTTTCGAGTCGGGAAAACAAAATCACCGACCAAGTGGTTTGACGGAGCATAAACAATCTATTGTGCCGAGCATACAATTTCGCCATACCGCAACCGTTACAGCATTGCACGAAGCACATAGCTCGTGGTCAAATTGCAAGAACACATAAGAAGCTTGTGCTTTGGTGGCTGTTGGCACTACATGGCGTCCATCAAAAGTGATTTCACGCGACTGTGATAGTGTTAATCTACAATTAGTGGATGAGTTCGTGATTCTGATTAGCTCTGATAAAAGCTGTTTTCGGTGCACACAAACCTCGGGCGATACAAGATCGTGCGCCCGCATTGGTATGACGTAAGAGCCGCAATAAGAAGCGTGCTTATCCGTTGTGAGCTGCCTGATCGCGAGCTGTTCAAGCAAATTTGGACTTTTACATCGCTGTCGATCAATTTGTTTTGGGGATTAGCGGTGCCTGGACTTGGTTCGTGGCCATTCCAGCATGCAGATTTCGGCGATTATCACCATGGCATCGCAAGGCTGCTGTATCGTGTAATTTACTTGCGGTTACATGCGAATTGCGGCAATAAAACATGTCGTTTGTCTCCTGTTGCACATTAGACAGGTGACAGACAGGCTGACTGCACACGATATCTCTATAACCTCGACCGCATACAAAATCGACGTGCTCTAAGCTTAAAGCATAGAAAGAGCATCGGATTAAGCCACGTCGAGATTTTTATCTCTGCCTTACACGGAAAAGCATTTGACGAACCTAATTTTTGCAAAGATCCTTAATAACAAATGGTATATCTGATCGCAAGATAAAGAATAAACCTTGGCGACCGTTCGATAGGATTTCGATAAAGTTAGTGCATGCAGAGCAAATTTGTTTTCTTAGAGATTTAACAAACTAATGTTTCTCTATTTTTAGCCACTAATATAGCTTATATGCATGACCCGATTTAATAAAAATTGTAATTTCAGTTTGAAGTGTCCTTCATAAAATACGGCATCTTAATACTTTTATTCAATACTCGATCCAGGTCACTGGACCTATTAGTTCTAGCGGAATAAAATGCTGCGTATGGTAAAGTAAACACGATCCACTTACTTTCAGATATACCCAACGATGCCTGCGCACAGCGAAATCAACCCAGCGTTACTAGACCAACTGAACGGCCAGAGACTCCCGGGGGGTGTAAAAATTAAAGTGGTCCAAAAAAATCACGACCCTTCTGACGCACATTTTCACCAGTAAGTAAAACTCACGCTTTGCGTATTTATATTACCACGAACCAAGGTGTAAATTTACCTGAAGCTTATCTTGTTTACATATGTCTACGTGTAGGCATATTTAATTACATGGTCACTTTGTGCCCACGCTATGGTAAGTATATTTAAAATTATACTGCTCGACAAATAAGAAAAGTAAGGTCAACTACAAACGGCGCGTATATAAGGGTATCTCTATATACAGCTTTGTTCGTTATAAAATTATTGCGACCGTAATTGCAACGCTCTTGTATTATAATTAATAATGAAAGAGACTATTATGCAAGTTCTTGACCTATACCTTATCTGTTTTATCATATAGTTCTGATTACCAATTCCTATAGATGGTTGATTTGTGTGACTTTTGTAAGAAATCATATATTGACGTTAAAGTGTTGATACAGTTTAAATGGAATTTCTTGACCACCAAATAATTAATCACGATGAAGTTACTTAACAAGTTGAACACAGATTAATTGCAGGTGGGTTTTGATTCACGCAAGAGAGGAGTGTAAATCCGCAAGATTGCCTAAGTTAGGTCTTTTAAAAATATTAATGTCATGACTCAGGTCCACCCATGATCCCTATCGTGCCAGTTGCAGACTGGAATTTCAAGTCTGACATTTCTGTTTTGCATGGCTCTTGTTGATACGGTCTTTTGATGTGTGGCAAAGTAGCTTTCTAACCTTCAAATTACCGGGAACCGTTTTGAAACTATACCTTTTTTCAGGCAAATGCGAGAAGCCCAACAAGCTGTTACCTTGGCGAGAACATGCAAAGAAATGCAGGAAATGATTGCAAGAAACGGACTTCGTTTGAGAGTAAAATGCCACATGAATGGCAAACACAATGACAATTCTATACCGCTTGTAAGACCAGGCCGATAAAAACAGTAACTTTTTTAGTTTCCCTATGTCTTCAATGGTGTTGGACACATTTTATACAATTTTCCTAAGGCGTAAAATCCCCAGAGATGATTTTTATACTATTTTAGGCCTGGTGTTGTCAATTCCAAGGTGTTTATACAGGTTTTTCCATTGTCTCTACCGCCGAGTGTTTTCTTACTGCCAGATTTGCCATTATTACATACTTTTGCATACAACGCGGGTTGCTGTTTTAAAGAGATTTATCTGCTTTGTTGAATGAGGTAAAACAAGGGAGTTTCGAACGTGATTTAGTCGTGGTGATTTTTACCCTAAATAAGATGGTTGACGTCACGATACCCCGAATTCGCAGCAAAAATGTGCAAGGAGACATCGCGTTAAAATACAGATAACCAAGATCATAAATCGTAGACATTTATAGCTCATAATTGACCGTTTTACGTCAAAAAACACGAAAATGTATCCCAGCTGCAAAGCACATCGTATTATGTGTTAAATTCATCGGCAAGCTGTATTATCTTTCACAGCTACTAAAAAGTATCAAAGCCCAACCACAAATTTTAGGAGATATCATCCATTTATAAGATGCATTTTTCTCCGTTGGAATTTCCATTAATATGAAAGATAAATAGTCGAGATGTCTAATCAAAAATGTTAATTCATCAGGCATTTCGGCTATGTTAGCTTTTAAGTAGGCTACAAAAGGCAAAGTAGCTGCAGCCCCAGGTGCCAATAAAGCTTCAATTATGCTCAAGTCGTTCAACAGGGTCATTCACTGGAAAGTAAACTTCTTTTGTTCCCATTACAATAAACAAAGCGGTCCTGGGTTCCTTAAACCCGAATGCCTTACTTCAAGCTGATCTCGTGGTATATTGCAAGTAACGTACATTAACTATAACGTGTTTAAACACCGTAATTAAATAATTTTAAAAAATTTTTAATCCAATTAGATATGACAGATCAAAAAAGAAAGTTTCTAACCCAAATTACGTCACGAATTAAACTAGGCTACGGACACAGACTCTATTATTTGATTCACATGATAAGATGACGTTATGTTTATATGTTTTGATTTCGATTTACACGGGAATTGATTTTTGTTAAACTATACCTAAACATTGACTAACATGTCGCTACGGCGGTTAGCTGTGCGGATTTTATTGTGACAAAGAAGCTGCTTGTGCGCTTGCACCGTTGACCTCTCTCTTGCCGGATCTGTGACTACATAAACCCTTTGTGTTACGTCATAATCGATCATAATTACAACGACGAACAAAGGAAATCTTTTGGCAACAAACACGAGTTTGCTGACAGTCTTGTATACAAGAACTTAAGGATTTAACAGAGGAGAAAATAAGGCGCGCGAGAATGAATTAAGCACTTCAATAAGCGGAACCGGGAAAAGTTAATTAGAATTAAAGTTCATTAAGTCACGGTAAGATGTTGGGTCAAATTATTTTTGATAAGGTTTTTTAAGTTTTAAAATATAAAACTACAAGTGACTTTTATTAAAGACACGTGTACTCGCGGAGTTTTTTTTAAGTTTGGTAACTTGAATAGTACGTATGCTATAAAAGTGAAACAATGATGTTATTAACATCAACAGTATCGACCAGTTATTGTGGTTTACTGCTAATATTGTAAAACAACTTATAAGCTTACGATCTTATAAAGAAATGGGATATTTTACATAGTTTTTTTAGTCGGGTGAAAACTATTGTGACTTTTTATTAAATGGTAGGCAAGTATTATTTGTTTAAAAAAAAATTTTGTTAAAAGTATATCTGGAAAATCCTCAAATTACCTGCCTTTTTGCGTACTGTATCCGCGGGTACCGGTACTTAAGTGTATGGGTTTTAGTTTATACTGAGGAAAAATGCAAGCTTATAGTTGAATGCACATTTTTTACGACGATTGACTAATGTTAATTAATTAATTGCAAGCTTTATTACATTTTCCCAAACTGTTTGACAATATTTCGATTGCACTTGCAATGCAATGATAAAAATTAAGCACTTCTTGAAAAAACAAAAGTCAGACAATAAGATCTCTATGTGGTTGCTTTTGTCAGTGACGCACAGACACAGTTGAGCGACCGGATTTTGTTTGGAAATTTAAAAAAACGTCAAATTTAATCTTGCCCCACGCTGCGAAAAACAATTAATCCAATGTTTTGAAAGATTTTGCCTCGCGCAGGGGAGAAACATGTTTACCCCGAACAAAGGCCGAATATACAAAGCGGAAGAAAATATTATGCCGCAGTGTCCCTAATCCGCGCACGGCAAGAAAAACTTGTATTGTAATCAGATCGTGGCAAACGATGGATTTGGCCAACGCCGAGGTAAACCCGGTACTGACGACATCTTCCACTCCCGGCTCGGATTAATGCTGATCGATTTAAGTTTAAATTGGAAAGTGCATCAAACTTCCGCGCGTGTGGACCACCCGTGCGTCAATTGCGTCAAGGTTTTTGGCTCGATTCGAAAGCTGTAATAAAAGTTTATCGCCATCTGTACATACACCGAGTTATGACTCCTATTACTCAAGTCGTGATCCAGGGAACGGCTTCTGTGAAAAGGTTTGGTAAAACTCTATTTGTTGGTGGTTGAGGTTCACCTACACGTTTTCTAAACGTAAATAATGTAGCAGGTAACACCTCGCGAACATGGTATATGAGAACATGTCGTATTTTCGGACCAATGACCAGCAGCTGCAATGTGATTCGTGATTCATGGTCTTCAAAAACGAAAACATTTCGAGGAATATCCAGGGGCAAAATGACAACTAACATAACAAAAAGAAAGCTTGTCGAATTGCATTATAAGCATGATGTTCTCCATACGCAGGATGTGCCATTCCATTAAACCCAGAATTACTTTAGTGGATACGCATTACTATACTCTTGCCTCGTCAGTGTGGCTAACTAAAGCAGTTGTGTTACCAAACGATTAACGGTGACAACTGATAAACAGTTTACAAACAATAGACGTTGTGGAGGATCCACTGACCATGACGGCCTTGGTAAAAGTGGTTAATTGGGGCAGACAGAACTGGATTTAAGTATTGACTAACTAGACTAGACCAGAATGCGTTAACCACGGTTATCGATCAACCTTGTTGTAAAATGCTTTGCACAAGGACACAACCAAAAGTTAGCCACCCGTTTCGAACTTAACCATCCGGCTAAAGGCGACGCACTAAACTACTTACAGCTATTTGGCCGAACGTAATACAACCCGTGTGGTTTGGTCGCTTCCCTGCTCTGTGTGCGACAGTTCAATTTTACATTTATTAAACTAGTATGACTTTCTTACTATGACTATCTATATACTTACGTCCGGCATACAATCCCTTATCACAATTGACCCTTTCAAGTGTAACTTATTTATTAGCGGACATTACCCATACTCTGTGGAGTAATACGTTCTAGTGAATTAAATGAAAACCCCAATCATACATAACACACTGCAACAGGTCCGACAACTTGACGTAATCTAAAGATTTATCCTGTGGCATCGCTCCTTTTCGTATTCCCGAGGTAATCGGACTATTGCCCATGTGATTGCGTATAAACATGAATACCCACTCCTATCATCCCATATGGTATAACGACAAAGACACAAAGCACTATAAACCAGAAATGGAAAATTTTACCAATTATCCCAAATATGTATTTTATTAAGGAAAATTTCAGTTTGAACAGCGTTTATGAAAACTGATACTCTCCTACTACTTCTCAGCGAGCTTTCGCATTCATTGTAAGAAGACAATCTTAGCTAACTCTTCTACATGCACAGGGATAGATTCCAGTAATTGCAGCTTAAATGAAAGAAACATCAAGTAGTGCTAGCAGCGATGACTACAGTTGCCCACTTGTATTTAAAGTTATTCTTTGCTGAATGAAAGTTTTCAGTAGGCACCAGGATTTTGTTATTTATTGTAATAATTTATACTACGGTAATGTGAATTTATTATTTATGCAATGGGGTATTATATTAGACCTATACATGTTTAAAAAAAGCAAAATTAAGAACAAGAAGAATAAATTTGGTAATTTCTACAAAGATAACATCAATATTAAAAGTTATGTCATACTATTTTGATTGAATCATTGGTTTATAAATCAGGTTAGACAAAATTCAATGAAGCTTATTTACCATTTTCGCAGTCTGGCAATATGGGACACAAGTTAAGAAAATAACTGCACAGTTTAAACATAGTGAACAAACTTTTTAAGATCTTACCAGTGACCAGGTTCTTATACCATTTATTGCAGAAAATAGAGATTTAAGAAAAGTTTATGTTTAAGCACTCCATTACACTTTTCTATGCACAAAACTGGAAAATACCATGAAATCAACTAATTGCAGAAATTGCAATTTTGTAGAAGGTTCCACTGGTGTATATCCAATTTTGGTAAAAATAATTGTAGTAAGTGGCTACAATCAGATATGAAGATTATATAGAAAAAGGATCGCATTGAAAATTAGCTTAGAAATAAGAAATTGAATCACTGTAAAACTATATACAAGGACTAAAAGAAATTTTCAGGCAAAACTAATTCAACCACTGTTAAAGAAAAAGACTTTTATATAAAATACAGATTTATGTAATGGTTGAATCCTTGTCATCTGAAGTTGCTTGGTTGGTTCCTAAAAAAGGTATAACAAAAATGTATTCTATAGGCATCGTATTCATAAACATTGGATTTATTGATGGCCAAATTATAATGGAGTTGACAAAAACATTTTTTGAATGATTCCAAAATACTTTTAATACAGAATTTTTAGGTCTATTGTGGTGAGATGAGAATAATATAGGATTCAACGGCATGGTAAGTTTAGAGAAGGGGTATGCAAACTATGGTACTTGAATATAAAAGTCCAGTTCAATACTTGTTGCTTTGGCTAAAAAGGTAGCAAGACAGCAAGTTGAATCTTTATGAATAAAAATCTTTTTGACCCACTACAGATACATTCTAATTAATATAGCCAATACACACCATGTTGTAGAATGGATATTTGATGGGCATCATTGAATGAACCAACGATGCTGTCTTCCCCACTCACGCAACTGCATTAAAAACAAGACGGGACTATTACTACAAAATAAAACTGAAAAATTAATATAAAAAGGCAAGAGAAACATTCCTGTTGAACCTATATTTAAATACAAAGAAAGTCCGTTTAGACCAAAATTGATAGCAAAACATCAATGAATGAGTGCAATAAGGGTATAGAACAGTGGTTTCAAATGGTTTTGGCATTCTAACAAAATAATAAATAGCTTGCATCATCCTGCCAAATGTTTTGCTAAGATACTTTATTCCACACTGAAAAAACGCACATAGAACAAATGTTTAACAATTGCATCTACACCTAATTATCACTTTTCAACGATTCTGAACAGAGATGGAAAGAAACAAACCTGTAAACTTCTAGTGAACTTCGAACGTCAGGAGAGGAAGAATGGTCTGGAATGTGGTAACTTTGATGTGACATTATATTTATATGAATCTTATAATAAAAAAATGTTGGCCATGCACACTGGTGGCAGACAACTTGTGCCAATTATTTATTGACAGAAATATAACTTTAAAAGAGATTCACCTTCCAATGATTGTTTAAATTATGGTGAGTAACATTAATAGCACCTGGATGCTAGAGTATTCTACCGTGAGCCTGCCTATACTAAGTGTGTAATTTGAATAACTTTTTGTTACGCTTGACGTTGGGTGGAAAGTTTGATGACCACCTGTGTACTATAAATATTGTACACTAATGGAGGACAGATATATTGCCAGTTTCATATGATATTATCAAACCGAGCAAATGTATGAGCACACCCACCTGTTTGTACATGCATGGGTGATGTTGCAGAGGCTGAGACTTGAGCAGAATGCACTCCATGTAGATTGGACAATGAAGATTGAGGTGAATAGGTATGATCGTCATCAGAGTCAGAACTGTGGATCAATAGTGGTTTAGGTTATTGTTGCTACTGGATTTTGTATATTCACTTAAAAGTATGACACCGGGGTATAACATATCTAAATGGGATAATTATTTAATAACTTAATTTAACATTTTAAGACAAATATTTACATAGGAGTCTCTTTCAATGAAATAGAGTTAATTTATATCGAAATTTCAATAACCAATATAGGTCTAACCAAATCCCAGTAATTATCTTTAAGGTAACAATTTATAAGTGGTTCAACCGTTAATAAGTGGTTGCAGGTAAGCTCAAAAATCATCAGTAAAAAAACTTATTTTCTATGGAAAGAGCTTCCTATAAGTAGGAATGCATTCACTATTGACCTTGTTTCAGTAATGTAGCTTGATGCGCTGGAGTGGTTAAAAGCGAGAGGATTTTCCTGGAAGCCGGTTGCTCTTCTGGATGAGTTTGGGGAGGATTCCACTGAGCTGTGCGTCAGCAGGGGAGCTCTTTCATTGTCACTGTCTGTATGGGATGTGTGAGCTTCCATTTGTAGATGCATAATATCGGGTAATTAAATCAATATAGGATATGATGTATTTTAAATAACATTCGTTATTTCGATCTAATTTAACAGTTTAAAAATATGGACTAAATACATTCTGACAGAATAATGTGTGAAACATTAATTACTGGTAAGTGGTAACATTGTAGAATTAGAAGCTAATAGGAGGGAATTTAAATACAGTGTAAATGTTGGACTCTTTTAAGACTATTATACATTTTGCAACATTGCTGATTTGTTAAAAACTGTGAAATTCTTTATTATGTATCGGTAACCATGATGTTGCATGCAAGGGGGATTAAAACATGAAGGTTGGCATACCATAATCCGATTCAGACCCAGAAGACTCATCATCACTTAAAACACGGCGTTTGCATAAAGGACAAACCCTCTTGCTGCTTGTAAGCCACGGGTCAACACATTTGCAATGGTATGCTGTGGGAAGAGGAGAAAAGACATAGGAAATAAAACATTCTCTAATTACAAAACAGGCATACAAGCAGTGAAGCTTACCATGCTGACAAGGTAATATCCTGAGTGTATCCCCTTCCTCGTATTCATCAAGACAAATGGCACAAACATCATACTCATCCCCTGTGAGTGGTACACAACAAAATTAGAAGATAACAAACGCTATATTGTAAACAATATTGCAAACATCATAAACCTGAAAGAGAATAACATGGGCAAACATAACTAAAGGTCATGGCCTATTTTTTTATACACAGGCTAAAATATGTTGATTCACTACAATGCAGCTAACACACTTTTTGCCAACCCAGCAATGGATAGACTGCAAACCCATAAGTGACAGGCTTGGAAAAAGATTTGTTTCACTTAATTAGTAGACCTGCGCTATCATTTTTGCAAAGAATATCATTATTTATCAAAAGTATAAGAAAATTAGAATATCTTAAAATGTCCAATATCCATACACACCAAATGAACAAGTATAAGATTTTAATACTGTTGTAACAAATCAATCAAAAATACCTTTATTGAACTGTTTGGTTGGTATTTGTTTTAGTCTTCGGCGTGACAGTCTATTTCTTCTTTGCCTTCTTCTATCACGCAGATATCGAAAAAGCTTTACAAAAATCATCAATTTTACTCAATAACTTTTACATATATAACAATAATTTTTAAATTCTTAGATCTACTATTTTCAAAGATGTTTAATTTATAATTTAAAAAGAAGGTCAATTTGCTGACAAAAATTAAGTGTCTGCAGATTAGTTCACCACAAACACACATCACCGCAAACCATAATCAGACTTCTCAACAGAGTAAAACTCATTTGATTTTTGATCAATGTGCACACAAATTTACTTGGTGCGTTTCATTGCATATTGCGTTGCACTTACAAAGATTCCAGTCATAACAACTGCTGCAAACAGGAAAAATGCTATCGCTAGAGAGTAGACTTTCAACAAGCCAAAGTGGTTGTACCCAGATGGTATTAAGAACACATGCGCTCTGTAACATGATGGAATAATAAGAAGTGTGCGCACTAACTTACCATGAACACAAGCAATACAACGATGCAGGTACAAAGGACAGTGACAAATGGGATAATATAATATTCAAGCGAGAATGGAGCGTCACTGTTGTATATCTTAATCATCGGTTCATTCCTAGAACAAACTTAATGTGAATTAAGGAATTAACACTCACTGTATACTGTCACTTAGTGAAAATCATGAAGTTAAAAAACAGTTACATCCCACGATTTATAGGCTAATGCATGAAAAAAATCTAAACAAAAAGGAGGTATCCCATTAGTTGTCTCTAGTTTAAACAAAGCAGCGTTGACATGCTAGCCCTACAACTCACCTGAGCCTCGTAGGCAGTTTGTGACACACAACCATCAGTTTTTACAATTTAATACATTTAACAACTTACTTATTATTGTAAAGAAAGTTTTTTGTCAGAATAAGACCAGACTCGTGATCAACAAACACAGATGGTATGACAATCTGGTTGGCAATATCAGCTGAAAAATGAAAGTTTTTTAGGTTGCATTTCCCTATTATAGTAGTAAAATGAGGTAAAAGCTTTGAAATATACATAATACTTATTACAGTAGCAGTGTTCCAAAAATCAACCATTTACTTATGTTAAAAATGTAACATGATTGTATATTCCACTTCCAACAACAGAATGGGTAAAAGATAAAAAATTATTTATCATAGAAACTGTTACATGTAGGTTTATAAAAAAATATGTCTATTTATTTATGGGTATCATCTAGGGGTAGGGAGTGTAGTTGTTTTATTCCATATTTTACAGAATTTTTAACCCATTCAACTTTAATTTCAGATTGACATAACATTACCAAAAATCAACTTTTTATTCATCCACATGTGTATAACATTGTGTTACATGCAGTGGTATAATGGTATCAATGAAATTCGTACCGAAAAATCTCACATTTTGGCAGCTTATCATAAGTATAAGCTTTAATTAATTACCACAGCACACTCACACATAATCTGCAACATTGTTATATATGACCGTACAAGCACACCAGCATTGCCACAAGGCACACATAGGCCTTTAGTTCAGTAGAATAAAAAAAATGTTCATGATACTATACCCCAGGAAACCAGTTGAAATACCAAATTATACTGTGTACAGTGAATTCTAAACCAGATACGCCTCGGTAAAATGTAATGTAGAATTATGGTGGAACCATATTGGCGATAAACAATTTAGAAAATCTGTATAAAATTAGAGTCACTAAGGTTAATGCTTAAAAGGATGTTAATATTTTATTACTAATATTTAGAATTTATCTAACAAAAAAAACAATAAAACTGCTCACAAACTTTGTGATAGTTGGACGAAAGAAATTGACAAATAATGACAATGCAATGCGTCATAAAACAAATTAATCATTAAATAATACAATCACGCATAGTACATGTACATTTTCAATGGGAAGCTATATTGTATGGAATATCAATATTCAATTGTCGAATAAACATTGTGCAAGTTTTACATTTAAAACAACAAATAATTATAAATGATAAATCTTTTTAAATCTTAATGTAGTGTGGTTCATGCCAATTATTGCTTAATTCTTAAAGCAAATTTGACAATGCCAAAAAACACTGTTGTTCATTGCAGAGATATTTTTTGTACTACTCTAGCAAATTGCTATTATATGATTATTAATAAGGCCCTGACCCATAATTAAATGGTTGATTTATTTTGCAGGTAGGAGAGAGCACATTAAGTCCCGCACATTGACCAGCATGATTTGCACGGAAACAAACACACCAATTCAGTCATTATGAGTGATACATTGATAAAGTTTACTGAGTACACAATTTACATTGCAGAAAATGAACAGTAATAGATATATTTAGATATAGATATTTAAAATGGACATCATTATACAACTCACTGCGATCTGTCCGCATATGCACAAGCTCGTTATCGAGTTTATCATTGTACACAATGACTCCATCATAGTTTGCATCTTGTGCATTGAGAACCTGTCATGTGTATTTCAAATAACGCTAAGAAATATAGTCTAGGGATTTAGTTCTATAATGTTACAGTTGATAAATGTATATAGCAATGTGTTTAAAAATGTCTTAATTCTACAGATCATAACAAGGTATATATATATTTAAATATTTGTATATAAATTAAAGATGGTGCAAAGGAGTACTGGTATCCCCCTTAGTGTGGACACTATTGTTTAACATTGATCAACATTAGACCCACTGCATGGCAGTAGGTTGCTGCTTCAAACGAGATTGCATTGTCAGATATTGGTCAACTTACTTTAATAGCAAAGTCACAACCCCCTCTTTCCACAAGAGCAAATGCAGAAATTGTAACGTTAGGTATACCATATGTCTCTGATGGATATGGTCTGGTTTTCACTTTTGTACATGCTTGCAGTGGATTTGCAGTCATTAATATACCCTGCCGAAGTTAAATGGTTTACATTAAAATATAACACTTATAAAATACTACACTTGTAAAATGATTGCTCTGGAATCTAGTTCTTGTTATTAAAAATCTTTTCAGTTATTGAGTTACCCGGTACAGATTTTAGTTATTTTGATAGATAATACAAATAAGTTTAAAAGCAAAATAAAATCTTAACTGATTTTGGTTTTTACTAGCCGCAAAGTGTTGTTGCATTTATTTATTTCATTGTTTTTGATTCATTTTATTTTTTATTATAATATTATAATTGGACTAATAACCTCAATTCCATCTTTTCCAATATTTGTACCAAACTCAGCAGGGTAATCAGCAAACTGTTCACTGATGTTTCGACGATCAAACTGTAATAGAAAACATTTTTTCTATTTTTTGGGGGGTAAATGTTGAAAGTAATTATTTTAACAGAGATAGGTTATCGAAGTGCAGTTTTAAAACTTTGAGAGCCAAGAATCTTTTGCGTAACATTAATTGTTAGACTTGTGTGGTTAGAAACAGCTAACGAATGTTAAATTTGCAGCATGTTACTTATTCCTGCCTCTTTTATGCTTTACTCGCTTTTGTTTAACTTCAGAAATGAATGCAGGATTAACAACTTTCATAGTTGCTGTTTATTACAGCACGCTACCCTACAAAAACACCACACTACCCTACGGTACTTACTGCATAAATGAGAGCATAACTTGTTGTCAAACCAGACAAAAGAAAGATAATTAAGAAAGAAGAGTTCTTTGTCATCATTTTTAAAATCCACTTCTTGCTGATATAAGAAAAAGCAAAACTGTCAGGATCAGGTTACTTCATTGATATAATGTGTGATTTTCCTTTTTGATATATAAATGTGAAAATATCCGATTCGAGTCCAATCAGGTATAGTACACATACATTAACTTTTATATAAACAGTAGTTTCGATTCTTTACCTAATGAAAATGAATGATTATCCTTAACTGCAAAATAATACTATACACGATGGAAATATGAAACAATGGAAATTAGTTACAAAGTTAAAAATTCTCTGTAAACCCCATTATTATAGTTGATTAGTAACAAATTCTGCATTCCCTTATTTTAAACATGGTTAGAGTGGGTTAGGGATTAATATAAAAATCCCTTATTTTAGTAATGCACCAATCTAGTACTCATTACTGGAGACAGACAACATCTTTCAAGCGCTTTGCCTATATATGATAAATATGGCAGTTTTGGATAAGATCTGGTGGGGGGTTCACTAATCTGCAGGATAACGTACTCTTTTGCGGAACTATTCCGCGTGTATTGGTGACATTTTGGGTTTTTTAAGCTTGTCCTTCCTATTTTTACCTGTATGTGTATACCCCATGCTTGGCAATGACACATGTGAGAACAAGTAGGTGGTGCACATAGTTTTTTTTGTAAACAAAAAAGTTGTTATGTAGTTTTGCAGCAAAAAAAATTGATTTACACTTTACAGATCTTGGCATTATTTTTGAGGCCTATGTGTGACCTAGATATTTTGGCACTTACGAATTCTTGATCATATTAGGCTTTGCCAAAGGACACAACCGACTAACAAGTAGTTGGTTTCAGTCCAAACATCTTTTGCCTGACGGTCGATGTTCAAACCGAAGCCCGATATACGATAGAGGCTACCGCTCTGGGTGTTGTACGATTTATACATATTTAACGATACCGACAGTAAATGTTTTTCGTTTTGCAGTCTTTTCTTATTTCTTTTTTGTGATTTGCTTGGAAAACAACTGGATATATCAAAGAAAGCAACTGCGACAAACAAAACCATTCCATATTACTTACATACTATGACTTATTGTTCTGTGACCAAACATTTTTTTTTGTTATTAAGCCATAAGACATAGAGGTACTATATGGTCACAGACTCTGTAGAGGGAGTATATGACATTATGATAAAACGTAATTTATTTAACTACAGACTATGGTTTAACCCAGGTAGAAATTATAGAAATGGAAAAGCTATTAGTTTTCACCGATTTCTCTAACTTACAATTTTTTTTTAAATTTACTGAATAATAAAACCGTAATGTAATTGTAGGGTTCGCTGGTTTAAATAAAAAATCTCCGTCAAAGATTTCCGAGCCAACATATTTTACTCGGGTTGAAAGCGGTACGTAATAACGTAAACTTGTAAACTTAACCGAACAACAATACTGACAGAATTAACTCAATGAATTAACTAGTTGGAAATGTAAAGCTCTTAAATTTTTATGCCTCATAGCTACAAAGTTATCTGAATAAATTAACTTGAAATTTCTGGTAGTAGGTGTTACACACAAGCAATTTCCGTTGAGCTGTTTCTTTTAATTTTCTTTTGTAGTCTAGTTGTTTAATTCCGAAAATTTGTTTTTACCTAGCAGTAGCCTATAACGACAATCGCCATCAATTTTAATGGTACCACTTGTTACATTCTTGTCCCATCCTTCGTTGTAGAAAATATAAGGATATTTATGTTTTTAATCCCATGAAGATTGCTCAGCCATCTTTTTATTTTTACACTTTAAACTTCTTAAAGCCGACTTCCCATAATACTGGGTCTTGCTTTTACACCATGAAAGGTTGTCATTTTTTAATTTAGTGAAGTTTTCGCGATCAATAAATAGATTTTTAGTTTAGGGTTTAACAGTCACGTCACTTTTTGCCATGCTGTTATGCCGTGTGTATTTACTGACGTGTTTTAACTATTGTAGTTTGCTTTCTTTTTTAATTGCATATCATTGTTCTAACTTAACACAAACATTGCTGTAGTTCAGATAAAGGCATCTATCAATTTTGGCGAATTGTGTTGTGCATAAAATTCGGAAATGGCTTTAACAACCTGTCTGTACACAAGTTAGCATTCTGTCGAATGACAAGAGTAACGACACTGTCATTTTTCCATAAACTGGGATGAGATGAAGCAAGAATATCTATCTCAAACTTTATATACGTTATAACACCATTAATATTCCTATAAAATAAACAGGTATAAGGTCGTCGAAACGACACCTGTTAAATCACTACTACAAAATATTGGCTGTGATCATACTTCTAGGTTGACGGAATAACCGATGGTCAAATCAATGTACCAACTCTAAGCTGAAAAAGTAAGGTTTGACGCGTAGCTTGTGTGTATAAAAAAAGCGAAATGGGCGACATGAAAATTTTCTTTCCGATTAAAATGAAAAGCTCGCTCAGCCGCATTAAAATGGGCAATAAATTGAACGGCAGTTTTAGTCAAATGCAAAAATAAAACAAGTATATTTTGTGGGGGAAGGAGTAAATTCAGTAATGTCAAGTTTCACTTGCTTCTAAAATAGCAACGCCAAATAATTTGTTCTGCCATTTCTTGCATAAAATTTTATTCCCAAACAGACACGTAAAGGATAACACCTTGAAGAGACACAGACGCTCTGTGCAAAATAAAAATAAGGAATGAAAGTAAACATACACATTGTATGGAAGCTACCTGTATAATGTTGCTAACATGAAAGAATCGCAATTTGCTCTGGTTTCCTCAGACAACAGAGTGATCAAAACGATAATATTTAAGAAAAACGTTTAGGTTAGCAAATCATTGGCACCGGTAATTTTTACTTTGGCTGCTTGACCATCAATAGCATATAAATCAGTAATGCTTCAAACCAGAAACTCGTGGTATCGAACTTCGTGAAAAAGGGAACCCAGTAAGTATAACAAGAAAAAACGCAGCACCCGAGAAATAAAAGCATAAAAAAACAGTGAATATATTCGACCTCTCGATATTTAACGAACCCTCTGCATAAAAGATAATAGCAGCAAGTACCGCTCTTGCGATGTTGAACAGTAGAAATCCACTAAGATAGCACTCTAAATCAAAAACATCGAGTTTTATGTTTCGGCTCTCATAGCGCAGTTTAATTATTGAACATCCCTGATTGTGCTTGTACGAACTTTGTTGAAGATACTCTCTAAGCGTTAGAAACAGAGTTTAGAAAATTAAACAAAAGGAATATATGATGTTCGTGAGCTTCGAATCAATATCCCTTGGCTCTTAGGTCCGGAGTTGAGAGTTGTGCTTTTCAATAAGGGCATCCAGTAGTCGCAACTTTGCTTTTAAATCCCGATAGTCGCCGTATTCGGTTGCCATCACGACACGATCGGCGTGCATCACCTGGCGGTCAAATTGCCTCAGGATCTGAAAGTATCAAAAGCGATCAGTTAACTCTGTTAATGTACTTTATCTTCATGGTGGAGGCATGGGCCCACTTTGTACATGAGCACCTGAGCAAACACGTTTTAAAAACTTCTCTGTACTGCATAAGAGTGCAAGAATTGATTCAGTAATAAGTTACAAACGAATTTTGTGTTCTAGGGAACAAATTTGTTTTGCTACACGAACGCAAAAAATGCACTATGTAGAACTATTACTTGATGTGCAGGAAAGAATACCTCATTCTCAAAATCTCGCAACTTTCTTCGCAACCGTTTTCGCTGGCCTCTCGCTTCCTTTTGTTGCCGACGTAGTTCTTCTATTGTAAGATCTGCTGGTATATGATCACTGCGGATAAAATCCATTAGTTAATAAAGCACACATGCAGTATGGCGGCGAATATTGCAATAAGAGATATGTCGTAGAAAAGATAACATTTTGCTACAAATAATAAGAATCGAGTAAACGTGGTCATGAAGTTTTGTCAGACGCACAAAACAACCCACCTTTCAGCTGACTGTTCGTTGAATAATGGTTGGGCGGTTACGAGCTGCGTGACTGCAAATTCATCGTTGAGCATGTCAGTGTTGCCCATGTGCTTGTCTTCATTGTAATCATCGTAATCTTCGAATCTTCGACCGACCGAGACATGGAAAGGTGGGGACATCACATCTACCTGCAGCCTCTTTACCATTCTGAATACAGTGGAAGTGTTTTAGCATTGAGGTGGAGTAAAACATTTTTGGGTTAAAAAAGAACAAAATTTATTCTTGTAAGCGTCCGATTGCGTGACGTTTTGTAATAACTTCTACTCGTTTGTAGTATGCTAATTTACATTGTCAACTGTATAAGGTGTCAAGTATAATAATGGATTGCTAGAATACAAAATTGCTACATTATGTAACCCTGCATGTTATTGCAGATACTAAGAACATTGAGTGAGTTCTATCTTATCCATGTTATGATTCAAAGCACAAACACTCTGATGTGGTAGTGGTTTATCTGATTTCAGTTTTTAGAGAACTAATTTCACAGATATATCAATAAAAACTTATTTTTTGCTCTGTTTACCTGTATCGATTATGAAT
>CH003228.1:449080-521394 GCA_000149265.1 Ciona savignyi | reverse complement strand
CTTATTTTTTGCTCTGTTTACCTGTATCGATTATAAATGTCACGCAGGATTTCTTTTTCTCTCTTCGTGGAGTGGTCGACCATGTGCGTTCTCAAACCTCAGCCAGTTCCTTCTGCATCGCAATCTTTTCGTTTCGGATCTGATCCCTGGTCATCAATGTAAGGTCTTCCGGGACGACCTGGGGAGTGAGCAATCTTTCAATATTTGTTTAATTTTTTTTTCCGTTCTTTAAGGTATTATAAAAAAAGGAAGGTTTTAAAAAATAAAGACATTTATAAGTACATCTATTTATCCTAAACCTAAAATTGAAAAAAAGTTTGCAATTGCATAGTTTAATGGTTACAGCCTTAAAAATGTAATTGCGACCCAGTTCTAAGGGGGAAGCTGGCTTTAAAAGTTAAATCTTATTATTTTTAATAGCAGAAGAAAACAAGTCCGATTTTTGCAGTAACAAGAGTAAAAGAACTGCTCTTTTAGAATTAGACTTTGTTCTGAAATGTTAGTTGTATTTGTAAAGAGATCATATTTCTAAAAATTAATATCATGGAAAAGATGCAGACGAACTGGTTAACCATCTGAACACCTTGTGCCTATATATTGTAGTATGGGAGGTGTTGAAAAATTATATTTTAAATAATGAAACATTTAACTGCTAAATAGAATAACGTATATAATTTGTATGGATGTCAAGTTTTGTAAAGATTAAAACTAAAAGTCAGGAAGATGGAAAATGGATAATAATTTTGTTTATAAGCGGCAATTGTTATACGTACCACACTCTTTTCTGCTTTCCTCTAATTTTAATATTATCTCAGCAAGATTATTTTGCATTGTTTCTATGTTTTCATCTGCTTGCAAATTTTTGTTCAGTTTGGGCCTGAAAACAAAAGAATTAAATTTTAAATTGGTATTAACTTCGATGCAAAATGCAAATTAATTGCATTTTTTATTAATTTCTGCCAAATAAAAGATTTTAACCAAACAATAATAATTCCAGCAACTTTAAATATACACTCAAATAGCTTACCTTGACAGATAGCTTTGGGTGTGTGATTGCTTCTGGTTAGGATTGTTATGGTGGTGGTGATGACTGTGTGAATGGTGGTGGCCATGATTGTGGTGCATGTGATGTGTGCGGGGGTATACATGGTTCTCAGAGGGGGAGGAGGGAGCCACTTCCATGTTGTCCGACACTTGCTGTGCGTCTGTGGGAGGTAATCAAACGTTACTATGAACCACAGTTACATGATAATTACAAAATAACAGAGAAAATCATTTCAACCATTGCACAACTAGTCAACTACTGTTGTTAACATGCGGTTCAAGTCTAATTATAGAACCGCCAAAGATAATAATTCTAGAAATTTAACCACCAGTTGATACTAAGTAGTGTCATACATCGTGAATGAATGTCGTTGTCCAAGACAGCAACAGGAGATCCAGTTTCATCATCCGTGCTCCATGCATCTCGCCAACTACATGATATCAAGCATTATTATTGGGCGATTTGTCATTTTTACAGTTAAATGGCAAGGTACCCAACTTGAGGTTTATGGTATGTTTGTGATATAATATTGATGCCATGTAAGCAAATTTACCAAAAAATCATCAAATAGGATATTAAATATTATAAACATAAAAACATCCAAAATTAATAACCCAGTGGTATACTTCGTCATGCCACAATTTGTTAAATATCCTATAAAAGTTTTAAATAAAATCTTTGGAGCTATAGTTGTGACACTTTAGTTCAACCACCATTCACAATCATGGAATGCCTGTTAATCTTATTATCGTAAAAAGCATGTGGTAATGGCAGTACCAGTATGTTGCATATTGATTTGTCATATTATGCAATGTATGAAAAATCAATTTAATCACAAACCTTGTAAGACAACGTGAACTGTTATTTTTACATTGTTAAAATAATTTCTTTTCAAACAAAACGGGGAATTATCGTTGAACGGAATGAAAATTAAGATTATGGCCACAATTAAGTTGGTGTTTAAGTTATGTACAGTAGAAAATGGTTAATATGGTAACTGCCTAAATTAATGAGTTCATTATCCTAAAAATAAAAAAATAGATCATATTATTTGCATAAATTTCATCACAAGACCACTGCGCCACCATCAATTATTAACTTTTAAATGTTGTAAAGCATCATTGGTGTTGGACAATATTATATCTGTGGTTGCTGCGATACTAAATACAATACACTGAACACAAAGAAATATCATTCAACCGAAGTAATTTCTTCCAAATCAATATTTGTAAATAGGAAAAATATTTAGGTAAAAAAAAATTTAAAAATGGTAATACTGTTCTTGAAAAAATAGAAAGCTTTTTCTGTGAAGCATTTACCTAAAATTGATTATTTGATAGTTTCAAACAAATAGTGTCGATAAGGACCTTTATTTTACTTTTTCTCAGCAGACTTTTAATCAAAAGTGTTATGATACTTTAGTGTATGGGAAATATAAAATCACTCCCTTGATAATGGCTGTGGCGCACTAGCATAAACCCACTGTCGCCAGTGTGGCATTTAATCAACGATGCGAGTGAGTACGAGTAATTATTTTCACACAGATTGCTTTGTCTGGCCTGTTGAACTAAACATGAATCTAATAAATCAATACTTGTCAACCGTGGGCATTCTTTTCGTTTTTACTAACAAAGCGGACAGGATATTGGGCCTGGGGTTACTTATAAAAATGGAGTACATACATAAAAATAAGAAAAAGTAATAACACATAATACTATACCATGCACCAATTACAAAACTTACCGTGATGATGAAGTATCTTTTGGAGAAAAATCACTTGAAAGTTCATCATCTAAAATATGTTTATTTGGCTCTGGTATTTTGATGGGCTCTGAACTCATTTTGTAGTGGTTTGTATTCTGCAGGTCAGAGAAGATTTATTAATTTATTGTACAAGAACTATACATTTAACCTAAAATCCAAAATTTAAAAACTGAGATATAATTTATATATATAATATACCTATACTTGTGCAACAAAAAAATATTATTCTTGCGTAATTAATAACAGTGTTCCTATTGTTCTAAAACCCTTTCAATGTTCCTAACAATACCACTTATACTACAATGCCATAACTTACTTAAAACAATGGAAAAAATAAATAAAACGCTGATCAATTGACTATACCCAATGAGGCACTGCCATGTACTTTGTAGCCAAAACACGATTACAAATGTTCGAAAACAACTGAACACGGAAACTAAGACCTCAAGCTATTGTTATGCTGTAACTAAACACATGGGAAAAGCCGCCTTGTGCGAGATAAGGAGTCACATTACATGAGAGGTTACCCGGTTAAACGTTGCTGCGAAGAAGTGTTTGTGATGTAAACAGTCAATCATGTTTGGCAAGCTAATAATGATTGCAGTTTTACAGTTAATAAACCTACAGATATAAAAATTCCACGAAAGAAAAGAAACACTGCTAACATTTATACGACTACAAATACCGTGCACAAGGTAACACCTGCCCTTTTAACGAAATGTTTGTATTACAGTATGGAATCCAAAAATTTATTTCATATGAATATATTATAGTCTATGTATAGATATAATTATGAAAGTTCTAAGTAAAAATAAGTTATTTAGTGTGGTACTGCAGCGTTTCAGCCCAATTTATTGTTGCTCGGTCTATATCCTCGACCGCTACAATGCATAGAACTACTCTTCTCTTGGCTTTAAGCACAATTCATGGAATTTAAACCCACCACATAGAAATAAAATAAAACTTTACAGTACCATAGACAGAATTGCAATTAATCTGACCTCCACAGATTCCATTCTGAATAGAATTACTTCCAAACATAAGGAATAATTAAAGGCCCAAACTTACTGCATTGGGGCTAGATTTGCTTCCTTTTTTCTTTTTCTTCTTGGCATTAGATTTGTGTTGTCTTGGAATGGGTTTTGGTTTAGTGAGCTCATCAAGCTGTGTAACCTCCGATAGATCAAGACGGGGTACGTCGGTTGTCTCACTGTTTGCCTCCTCAAAAGCTTCTTGGAGGTTCAGTTTCGGAATAAAGACTTCTGTAATAATATGCGTCCTTCTGGGATAGTCTTCCTCTGCGGTAAGGCATCCAGAGTCAGGAGTCGTTACCACAGCAGTTGATGACGTTGAAACAATAGGATCATTTGAGATGGTGACTGTTTCATTTGTCACCTCGATTTTTTTCCTCTGCATCGGTATTGGGTAAACATGTTCAATGTTTTCATGAAGTTTTGATTCTTCTGAGTTGAGGTGACCATTTTCAGCATGGTGTTTTCTGAAATATTGAATTGTCAAATTATAAGTCTTAATCATATTCCATAAACACATATAAAATAAACACAAATTACAAACACATAGTTAATGCATTTTACATTGACAGTTTCAGTGCTTCACCTAGGTGAAATATCATTTTACCAAACGAGACTTTTATGACTCTGTGATATATATCTATAAATAAACGATGTGAATATGGAACGGTAGAAATAAGGTTCATAATTGACATATCCCACACATTAGCAGATAATCTGCAGTGAACTACAGGAAGTCATAACCAGTGGCAGATGGTTTGTCCAAGGTATTGCATGACTATTTCCTTATTCTGAATAGTTTGAATTATATAAAGCTCAAGCTGTTTTTCAATTAAGTATATTAAAACCTACTTTATTAAGCAAAAAACAACCATAATGCATGGTGGTCAAACCGGACTATTTGATATCAAACCAGTTTACCTGGTTGGTTTTCTACGATTAGCTGGCCCAGCTATTCGGCCTGCGGTAAGCGATGGTAAGAGTTCCGGGTCAGCATTATCATTGTTAGGAAATGCTGAGTAAGCATCATCGGCGCAGGAACTTGATGATGACTCGTGGTTAAATAAATGTTTCCTAACAACATGACGGACAGTTCTATCTACGAGTTTGGCTGTGTCTTCTTCGGCTGGCTGGTCATGGAGGTCATCTGTAAATAAGCCTTGCTAATCACTATATGTCAGAACTGTCTACATTGCATATCACTGAGTTTGCACAGACATGTAATATGCCTAATTGTAGTGAAAAAGAATTACTACTGGTACATAAAAGGTACCATAATTTTATAAAATATACAATGTTTTATAATAGTTTTAAACAAAATATCGAAAACACAAAATAAGGAAATTTAATAATAATTTGATAACAAACTAATGTAATAAGAAACTTAACCCCACCTATTGTATAATCTTCTGAAGTTGACATGAAATCTGAATCTCCATCACAACTTCCGTACGATCGATTTAACGAGTGAACCCTCGGTAACACAAGCGGGGGTGAATCGTTACCTTGGAGATATGACCCGTCATTTAAATCCTCATGGTGAAGTATTTCATTGTTATTATTGTGCAAACCATTGTCAAGGTGATCCAACCCAGCATTGGGGTTAGGATGGGGTCCATGTGGTGGTACTGGAGGTGGAGGTAAGGGTCTACCCTGAGGGGGTACGGGAGGTGCAGGACGAGCAGGCTTAATTGAGGTCGGTGATGCCATTTTGAGGTAACCTTGGTCGTCAATATTTTTGCCACAGATAATATCACAAGTCATCAACAACCTATGTAATGATCATTTAAATCATTCATTCATTTATATTTTAACAATATATATAGGTAGTATATATATTAAACAGAAATACTTTAATACTGGTTAAATAACCTTAAATTTTAAATACAAATTTTCACTACACACCTTTCAAAGGTTTTATTTGCAGTTTCCTGTTCAGATATTCCAGATGAAATTTTAAAAACGTTTGGTCCAAAGACTACACCTAAGCCAGTAACTGTCATACGATTGTCACTGTTTTGCATAACCTGCTGCAAGAACATGAGCAGATACTGTAGTGTACATCGATTCACAGGTTCCCATGTAGTCATTGAAGATCTGAAAAATATGTGTTTGCTAAAGCAGAGTGTTAAAAATATAAAAAAAATACTTTTAGCTTCAATAATATATAAAGATAATTAACCAGAGACAAAAATTCTTGCTTACTTTACAGATTCCGCAAAAGTTTCGTCTGAGACACATCTTGAATCTCTGGAAATTTTTAAAACTTGTTCGGGTACCAGCGGGTGTGGTAATTGTCGAAGAAACTGCTTTAACACGTTCGCTGCAGTATGACCGTCGACGTTACTCAACAAACAAACTTCAGTAACTTGCAGATCACAATTTTGTTCGAACGCTTCTTTTAACTTGGTTGTTTGGGCAGAAGGAGCAGATATCCTGAAATATGAACTTGCTATGATGATTGCTTGTTTCAATACTATTGGTAGATGCTTTTATGCAATACAACATATACCTGCTACTGAATTTACAAAACAAAAAGTAATATTAATTGTTTGAAATTTCAGCAAAAAATACATATTTGTTATATTCACAACAATACACAACAATGATGATGATACGATTTATGTTGTCAGTATTGGTATTAATCAGGTAAAGATATTAAACGATGACTTACGATACTTGAACTACACAGTGAATTAAAGCTTACCTATTTACCAGCATTTTAAAACAGTATATGCTTTTTAAAAAAACTACTGAACCTATATCACCAAAGATATAATAATTGTAAAGTTATGATTAATAAGTGCAAAAGGTAAAACAGCCCTAACTGATGTAATTGTATGGCTGCAAAGGTTCAAGATATATGATTTTACTGGCGTACACAACTTACATCACTCTTCACTAACAGAATATCATTTATTAATGCTCGGGCACATATACTATGCATGAAATATCCATCAAACATATGCACTTAATGTACACCCACTTTCTAAGCCTGATTAAGTCTGACCATAATACTTGTAATAATACTTATATAGTGATAATGTTATTGAGAAATGATGGGAATATGCGTCACATCTTGAACAAGCAACAGGGCTCAATGCTTAGACCACAGACATTTCCCGTTGGGGAGGCATGAATGACGTCAACAACATAAAGAAATGTTATAATTTGTAACATTAAGTCATTAACCATTAAAACAATTATTGTAACTTATAATACATTCGAATTAAGATTTCCAATACAATAAGATAAAGAAGTAGAAAGCATCATTTACAAAAAAGCATTTAGCACTAAGTAGGCTATTCAAATTTAAAATAGGTGAATTATCTGTTGTAATATTTAATAAAGACTATAGCCTACAGTTAAAACAACTTTTGTTGTATCTTCCCGAATACAGACTATAGAGATATAATACATAGCTTAAAATGTCACTATAAAACAAGCATGCACATCTGAGACATTGTTATCAGGAGAAAATATACTGTGTAAGTGAGTACGTGACCACAGAGTGTCGTAGGACTGAAGTTAATTGTGTGAGTGCTGAACAACAGCGAATAACAAAATTAACCATGTGTGCCTACAAGATTTAATTTGATGTGCGTCACACATTAAGTGCGGTTTTGCAAAGTACCAAGGGGTTACAGATAAAAAGCATAGATAAACTTACTTGACCTATGTAAAGTATCAGTGTGACCTAAGTTACAAAGAGTCATTCTATTTATATATAGAATAATATACATTTAATCTTACTAGTGGCTGTTGATAAATCCATCCATACGTATTAATTTTATTTATATCACGGCTGTACATGAGGAACAGTAAACTGATAAACCGCCAGTTAACCACTGATGATTGACTTATTTGTTTGCATATCAAAGAAAAAAGGAATCAGTTACCTGTGTAGAGCATACCGGTACCTAGAGTGTTTAACTGTGGCATTGACATTACTTTCACACTTGAATACAAAGCAACTGACAATTAAAAATTTTTAAGCTTTCAGTGTACTAAATTTTAACCAAAAAGACTAAATACAATTTGATGATCTCTTTTCAGGACAAAATCAAAGATTATTCATATAAAAAAAATCCTTAATAATAAATTTTGCTTAATTCACCGTTCCATTTTTATTAATGTGCATAATTAATTTAAATTGAAATTCAATAATGATTGGTTAATTAATTTACTTAGATTGAGAAAAACAACCGAACTGCCTAAGCGCCCCATTAATTATTTATAATGCCTCTTTAATGCTGTCAGCACTGGCACAGCTTTTAAGAATAAATAAACCCTGCAATTGCATTAAAACATGAATTTACGGAGCGGTACACATGAACAACAAGGGAAGACCAGGACCTTAATTAGTTAAAGTATGGTAATCTGGAACAACATGTTGGTTGTGCACCATCCTTTGCATTATATTTAAATTAAATCACCAACAAAATTTCTAATGTTGCATTTATGTGCAACATAAAGCGGGAAGGCCAACATCAGCAACCCAATTACAGTTCTGTAATAAACATAAAGTAGCGGCACTACACAGTACTTATACGGTAATGACTGTTTTTTTATTCCTGAATCACCAGGTGAATAAAAAACTGTCACTATAAACAATAATAAACCTTAAAATAAATGACACATTATTGCTATAATTACATATTAATTAAATTCTGGACACCCTTTTTCCAGCAATGTAAGATACAAGCACATATTATGGTTCCTTTGCTGGTGTGCTACAACTTTGTAAAATATAAAAAGTAATACATTTTTTTTATGGATTGAATACAATAAAGATTATTTTTAAATGAATATCATTAGCAAATGCTTGTCTACCGGTACATATTTTTAAATAATTTTTATATCTAATTATTAATTTTATATCGTTAACTAACAGAAATGCTGTGACCCATTTAGATTCAACTCATTTGCAGGGATGACAATTAGGTGTTTTGTAGGATGTAGGAATAGCGCATTTGTCTGTCGTTTCAAGCTAAAAAGATAGATTTACCTAAATATTCCTTCAATGTGTAGGTAATTGGTTTGAATGAAAGTACAAATATCTCGAATAATGTTTGGAACTTCACCGCCTTCTCTTCCGCACAAGTCACTCAAGCTGATTCCAAAGATCTTAAAAACAAATAATACTTTATATTTAAAAACGAGTTTGTATCTAGCAAGTCGGTTGTACCCTTTAGCACAAAAAAACTGCAATAGCGTACGCAAAATGACGGTAAGCAAGAGATAATCGGACGATTCCACAACACACTTAAAATCACTCTCTTTCGTATTCGCAAGGTATACTAACGTTTGCTTGTGTAATAACGCCGCTAGCGTTTCCCAGTCACAGGGATAAAGATGAATAGGCCTATTCTATATCCTACCATTATGGGATTACAAAACATTCTAAACTACCGGTTTAACATTAAGGTATACAAGTCTACAAAGTAACCTTTACATACTCACTGACCAATGTTGTGTTAAAAATTGCAATTGCATAACTGACTTTTTATAATAAAACTCCAAAAACAGGAATTGTGGTATTATAAATTGCTGTTTGAACATGAATTGCATGCTGCAGGTGGAAAGTTTCATACTATTTAAACTCAAGGCAATACATGTTTATTATAATACTGCTGTTATGCAAAATTTAACACAAGAGTAAAATTGTAGACTTATTTGAATATATGTATGCAGCATAATATTTGTAAAATATTTTGCATTATATTGATCGCATAGGCCACCAAAACCAATACTAATGCATCAATTATTTGCCACCTTACCTTTGATTCAGATTTATTCTTATAATTTTGCAGAGTAACAGTATTCTTTTTGTTGGATATTTGACCAGATAAAACTTTTCTCACGCCAACTTCAAAGGAGTTGCGTACATTTTCGATAACAGCGTCCATTGTGACCGTGGTAACTAGGCAGAATGGTCCATTACAATCGTGAGTCTCATTTGGTAACAGACTCCCACAATCGAAGAGGTAACATTAGACAGTCGAAAGTCAAACAACGATACAATGAAGTTGCAATAACACACCAAAACCCGACGCCGTTACCTTTTGTTTATCAATTCTGTTGTAATGACGTCATTTGAGTATTTTGTCGCCTGCCTCATGCGGTAGCCGGGTAAATAGAAATAGAGATATTAATCGCAACATTACTTTTTGAAGATGTTTTTGATTACTATAACGGAAAAATAATGTTTATTTTTATTGTCGTCGTTGTTAAATCTAATCCATATCACACATAAAACGGATTAGGTAGAGTTGGCTTCATTGTATTCCAAGTAGGGAAAACTGTATAAATGGCGGGGTCACTATATTAAATATGATAAACTTGATTTTAATCAACTTTCGATGAGACTACGTTATATTACGGCAAGTTACGCCGTACGTACCGAAATTACCCAAAAAAGTAAGCTACATGACTTGTAGCCAACATTAGTTGGGTGTCATAATTTGGGTTTGGGTATTTCGAAGGACTACTTATTTTGGAAAGAAAAATTAAGATACTTAATTCTAAAATACGGCTTTACTATCCTACCACTATGTACGAACAGCCCACTCAACACTAAATGTTACGCAATTTTTACTTGTGCGTGTATTTATTATCTTTAAATGGGCATTTTGTCTACGTTTTACTTTAAAACCATAGTGGATGGATCCAAATAGATCATTTATTAAAGGAGTTTTAGAGATGATTGTAACAAGAAATGGGCAACAAACGTTTATGCAATTTTTATGAGGACAGATATTTAATTATGATAGTTTGTAACTGCAAGCATAAACGCAAGGGTCCCTGAAGTAACAATTTGATTATGTTATTCATAGTTTTGTTTCTGCAAACAAAAACGCATGGGTCATATAGAATAGGATAGGATAGGATATTCATCTTTATCCCCGTGAATGGGAAAACCAAGGGGGTTAACACACGGGCAATCGTCAGATCACCTCGCGCCCATCGTCGGGTTACCGGAGCTATTGCAGTGTGTTGTATATGGTAGACATGTTCCTTTAATTTGGTAGAACCCATTAATTCGCTGGGCTCAGGCAATGTCCGTAAAGTGCCTTGCCCAAGGACACAATCGACTAGCTAGCGACCAGTTTCGCACCTTCAACCTTTCGATTGAAAGGCGACGAACTTAACCGTTAGACCAACGGCCGGACGATATAGTTATTAAACCAAACTTCTATTTCATGTGTAGTTAAAAAAAGAATAATCGTGTTAGATTAGCGAACATGTTACAACAAATGTTTTAAGTTAAAGCCTATTGTCAAAAGCTGTAGTGAAATAAAGCTAAAACCAGCTATGCTCAAAAGAAGCTAAATTTTTGGAAAAATAATGGTTGACTTTTAGAGTCTGGGGGGAATCTCCTAGAATTTATTACCCAAACTATTTTTTCTTTATATCTAAACCATGTTGTCTAACAAATGACAAAGTTTCATTGCGTTTCCATTACCCCCTCGGGTTGATGTCGTGGCAACCTGCCAGTCACAATCAAGATTCCGGAACATATCTTCGTTTTTAAGGAAATTACTCCAAGTAAATGTATTCTTTCTTTTAATTGACACAGCAGTGGCTAGCATTTCAACATTTCACCAAATCCAAATAAAATTGGAGCAGCCGTTCAAGCGCTATGCTCAAAAAGCTATTTTTTTTAAATGACCGTTTTGGTTTTAATGTTTCAGGGGAATTCCCCTGGATTTTTTACCGAAAATTTGGGTTTCTGCATATCTAGACCATGTTGTCTAACAAATGACATTTTTTTTAAATGGGACACATAATTAAACAATCAACTTGAGAATGGTGTTTTGTGTAATTGAAGTTAACTAGAAAAAAACGTTACAAAAGCAATGTACTATACGTGGTTTTAAAGATGGCGTATAACCAATTAATGGACCTCTATGCGCGGGCGGAAATAACATGTAGTTCTCTTTTAGTCATTAAATATAAACACGTGTTTTTGCTGATTAACAATGGTGGTGATTCCCCAATGTTTGTACGGTTGGGGCAGCATGTGCTCGGTGTTCTAGTTTAGCTGTGAAGTTTTGTAATCGTGGAGCAGTGCTTTGTAAAATAAGGGTGTTGATTGTGCAGCTGATAGCTGTTTTGTTTGGAAAAAGGTTCTGATATACGAAGGGGTATCAGCTCAAGGGTTTTAAGTTTAGGTTGCAGATCCAAGCTTCAATTTTTAATTGTGAAAAAAATCTAAGACTTCCTATGTAAGTTTTGTGTGGCATTCCTTTTTATTGAGGTCAGTTTGCAATGACAGATAGGGAGAATAATAGGTTGAACGCCTCCTAAAGTGCGGTTTTGCACATTGGTTTGTATGTTTATGTTTGATGAAATAATTAGAAATACGGTTGATTTCATTTACAAGCCTTATTGAAAGACAAACTGTAGTTTTATTGTCATCCAAAAAGCCGCATTTCAATCCGTTTAAGACGTTTAGTTTAGTTCTTGGGAATTCTCCATGTTTACTTACAATAATCGCGGTTATCGCGATACGTGACCCACGTTCATCGATACTTTTTTACACGAATCGTTGTACTCCTAATTTTAATAAATCTATTTTTAATTTTTTAATTTATCCTTTTTTAATTTAGAGTGGATTTTCCTTTTCCGTTCTAAGATATCCAAAACTAAGAATATCGACCAAAAATGAATGATATGCAGAAAAACGGTCGTCGTGCTTATTTTCCTCCGGTCTGTAGTGAGTTTTTCGGACGTTTTTACCCAAAGTTTGTCATTGCATATTTAATACATGTTAGTTAACACCTCTAAAAAATTTAACTCAGTAGTTTAATTTATTCTCGTTATTACTTTCATATTTAGATTCTCTATCTATTTATTTTAAACTTGAGTTTCCAGATGTTTCGAAACGCTTAATGATAGTGTAATTATTAGTGCTTAAAAACGTTTTATTTTTGGGGATTTTTCCGGGCGGTAAATAACAAACAGTCATGTTGAACTAGGTCAGTGAAGGTATTTGTTATCACGAACGGAATTACGCTGTGATTGCGTTGCGTGACGACGACATCTTATTCAAGTAAAACTAAATAAAGAGAAGAAGGGAAATTGCCTATAGGCTTCGTGGTGGTGAAAGGCTGTGGCGGGCTGTTGTACAACGATTGCATCATATAATACAAAAAAGGGTTAACACAATATGTGAATTATTTTAAACGAGGTGTCAATATTACTAAATTTAGTTGTTAAAAAGCATTGAGAACAACATAAGTTGCGCTGCAGTAACAGGAGGTGTATGTTACTTGAAGAATTGGTCAAAGATAGACGTAATAGACAGACACATAAACACCATTCCGGTGTTAGAAATATGTTAACAATTGTATTAACAGTTTGTTTTGTGAAGACAATTAATAAAATCGTTAGCTTGGTTCTTAACGCCAGAGTGATTGATTAACTTGTTAGAAAACAACAACAAACTCGTGGCTTCGGCTTAGGAAATTTGACACTCGCTCAGTCATGGCGACCAAGAAACCTGACAAGCGTCAACAATGTACTGGTTTCATTAAGAACTCAGAAGAAATCAACTCCACTGAATGTCTTATTAAAGGTTGCTATCACAATTTTATAAATTGATGTCTTAAAAGTAAATGCCGAATGCGACACTGTGCTTAAATTTCCCGTTTTTAAATCTAACTGTTGTGGGTTTAGTTTGATTACATCTTTTCAACATATCCTAACATTAAAACATATACTCTGCACGATACGAGTCTAGGTTGTATGCCGACTTGGTTGAACGGTGATGTGGTCCGTAACGGACCTGGTGAATTTGACATTGGGCCGGATACATTTGATCACTGGTTCGACGGGCATGCAATTTTGCACAGGTGGGCAATTATATATGGTTTTGGGTTCTGTTTATATATCGAGGTATAATTCATTGGTTTGACCGGCAACCAAAACATAACTGCTGGACAAGATATGCTTTTCTACCTCTGCATAAGTTTCCTATCCAATCCTATATATTTATCATCAGATTCAGTATCGCCAATGGTAAAGTGGTGTACAACAGCAAATTTCAAAAAAGCAAAACTTATCAAAAGAACCATGAACATTCCAGAATAGTAATTGGTGAATTTGCGACGGCATCAAGGCCGGACCCATGTAAAAACATTTTCCAAAGGTTTGGTATATGATATCATATAGTTATAGGTATAACAAGTATTTGTTTTGATCGTTTTCGTCACACGATTGACACTGGTGTTTGCCATTTAAACATCGCACAGAAGAAGTTATTAAATCGGAATGATTTTTTTACGTATGTTGGCATACAAAATCTAGATGTGCATATAACATTTTTGTACACAACAAAATGGGATTTCATTTTGTTCCGATTTTCTTTAACTGACGTATCTTTAGACCAGAAAAAAGTAATAAAGAAAAGGTTCCAACCAAAACAAACAAAAACCCCAATTTTAAAGTTTAATATGTTTTTTTTTGCAAATAGATAAGTTCGGGCACTCTGGTTGCCTATTTCATACGTGATGTATCTGTCGCGTTTCAGACCTTAATCCAAAGACGCGGTTATTGTCCATTGTCTAAATGTTTGCAGTTTTTGTCTTGGGCGCAATCAGAAAAAAACCCAACTCTGTATATGTGACCAAGTTTTACTGACCGCCTTTTGTAGACCTGCTGCTCAAAAAACACTGAATGCCCCATAACAAGCTTAAAAGTGGAAAATATTAAACTCGTGCATTGGTATGACATATAGCTATACTCCGTTAAGTCGAAAACAACATTAGAAAGTAGGTCAGGTTGCGTAATACAAAAATATACATTGCAAAATATAAAAACATATCCTAAACCTGGTGAAAACTTCCAGGAATCCTAACTGGCATGCCCATAATTTGCCTCGACTTTTATTTTTTAAAACAAGGGGAATGCCCGCTATCGGGAAAATGTAAAAAAGGTTAATTTTCCACCATTTTGGGCCTAATCGCCGATATCTCCGGATTAAAAAAATGTTTACTCCAAATTTCTTTTAAATTTAGAGAATTACAACTCGAATTAGAAAAACATTACTAGAAAATAAATTACCCACTATAGGCCCATACCGGGAAAACCCACATAAAAGATTATATTTCTAACCAATAATAAAAGAGATGAAAACACAAAACTAATTTAAAGAAATAATAAATTTAAACATGAACAATATGCGAATGCCCCAAAGCTATCATTAACCCTTTTACGGGAAATCCCCATTTATTAAATTCCACTGAAACTCTTAATCAGTCACATTATCGCTAATATCTCTGGATTAGAAAGGAATATTTACTTCATTTTTTACTAAAACTAGAGAAAAATAACACGAATCAGAAAAACATCACTAGAATTTAAATGACCCAATGTACCCCAAAACACAAGCAAAATAAAATAGACCTAACTAATCATAAATAAAATCTTATTAAGCGTATAAATGAGGTGAAAACACAAAATTAGGATAAATATATATAAAATATAAAAAAAAAACATGAGTTTGTCCCACACCTATCTTTAACTCATTTTTAAAAAAATCCCCATTTATTAAATTCCACGGAAACTAGTGATCAGTCGTCAGTCACAGTTAAACTTTATATTAAAAGGAAAAAATGTCCAATCGAGTTAAAACGTTTGGTGGTGTTAGCTGATATGGTTTGTATCTACAAATACCTGGTAAATTGCGTAAGGGAAATTCTCGAGAGACTCAAGAATATATTTCACGACTGCCACGAGAAATCCGTTAAAATATAAAATTCATTACTTAATATATAATACACTATTACCGAGTATATAAATCAGCTGAAGTTCTTAAACGCAGAAAATAAAATCGCGAGTTTCATAAGGCATAATATGTGTTTGCAGTCATGCTTACTTTTTATTTCCCTCATCATTAAACATATATCACAGGGTTGCTACTAAATTCACTCAATCGAAGCCAGAATCTGACAACGCTAATGTTAACATTGCTAAACTTGGAGAAAGTGTGTACGCAATTACTGATGCTGCAATTGCACACCGTTTCGACCCTGAATCACTGGAAACAAAGAATTCAATCAAGGGCTGCGGTTCAATTGAAATGACTGTTACGACTGCCCATCCACAGTATGGTAAGTGTGTGGTCATTATTGTTTTTCATATCGCATTTAAAATAAAAACCCCCACGATAGCATGTATCTAGATGTCTTGTTTTGTACAAAGCTATTTGATACCAAAGAAGCATAGGTATACTCAGATCTGCATATAAACTAGAGAGTTTAAATCGTGTGTAAACCACAGTTATTTTTAAAACCCCTGTTGAGTGTACGCTATATTTTTGTGCATTCAGAAACAAACGGGTTCCCTGGCTATATCACCTCCGTTATATTTTATACAAAGTGCGAGTTACCAATCCAAATTTGATATCAATATTTTTCAAATTAACCTTACGCGTGACATGGCTTTCTAACCCGCCATGGTATATCATGTACAGAGGGTAAAACGTTTGCAAGCAGAAACTAATGGGTTCCTGACTTACCAATCCAAAATTAATATCCATGTTTTCCAATTAAAGTTTTCCCTTGTTGCGGTTTGTAGGGACCTTTCTTGGTTTATTTTATTAAACTAAAACTTTCCTTACAATAAGAAGTGAATAATCCTAAACAGTTTCAAAATGTCGGCTATAATAGAACAACTGGTCCCGAACATTCGCACAACGGCAGTCGTGCTTTTATAGTTGGATCTCTCGGGAATTTCCCCTTATAGCAATTTCCCTTACTGGAACTTGCAATGTGTTATTTTTATATAAGCGTAAATGTGACTGATCTCTAGTTGAAGTGGAATTTAGTAAATTGGGATTTTCCGTAAAAGGGTTAAAGATAGGTTTGGGGCATACGCATCTTTTTTCGTATTAAAATTTTATATTTATTTATCTTGGTTTTGTGTTTTCACCTCATTTATACGGGTAATAAGATTGTTTGTATGATTGGTTATAACTATTTTATTTGTGCGGATTTTTCGAGGTACACTGGGTATTCTAGTTATGCTTTTCGAATTTTTGTTGTAATTGTCTAAATTTATTAAAATTTGAAATGAATACTCCTTTTTTAGTCAGTAGATGTCGGCGATAACGCTGTAATAAAAAATGCCGAAAATCGTTATTTTTACATTTCCCGGATAGAGGGAAAGTTTTTCGAAAAATTAAAAGTCGAGGCAAACTATGTGCATGCTAGTTACGAATCAGAGGAAACCTATAATAAACGATATATATTCCCAAAATAAAATAACTTACCTTTGGCATACCTTTTGCCCGTACAGATCAAAATGGAGACTACCTTAATGTTGGTTCGACGTTTGGTCGACAGTCTTTCTATCATATTCTTAAAGTACCTGTCTCCAAAATGAATTCCCCGGACCCAATGAACGAGATGGAAGTATTCATGAAATTCCCAGTTAATGGTACAAATCCAAGTTACCACCACAGGTAATATATACAAAACAATACATAGGCTATTGCCAGAATAATTTTTATAGAGTAGTCAACCGAGGTGGTCACAGGACAGAACGGACAGTAGGCCTATCTTGACTATCCTCACTCATGTAATGTTTTGGATAGAAGGTACACGACTTGCTTAGCCGATATTACTGTCTAGCAAGTGTTATAAGAAGGAACCAGCACAACGCTATCGTTAAACTCCTGTATGTTTGTGCTAGTTTTGGAATCACGGAAAATTGGATAATATTTCACGAACAACCACTTAGCTACTCTGTTCCACGCGTGTTGGTTGGGCAGTTTCTATGGAAAGGAATCCTTTCCAGCTTTTACGAAGACAACTCGAAGAAATCAGTGGTAAACTATGATGATAAGCTATATTTATAAACCCCCCTTTCCCTTTTTTTATTTGCTTATTAGTTAGGCCAGTGTGCATGACATTCAATTTTACTATAATAAATCAAGATAACGAGGCTTAACTATTAGCTGTTTAGCATAAAAATAATATATATCTAACATATTATGTCGTGTGAAATCAAATAAACTAATATGGCTCCTTTGGTATAGTATAGTATAGTTTTTTTAGTCGAGTTACAGCTTTACAGTGTAAATAATACTTTTCCATTTTCTGCTACCATGACAACAAATATAAATAGGTAAGTCAAACCAATGTTCCAGTTTCATGTTATCAACAAAACAACGGGTCTGAAACTAAACACGAAGTACTCTGCGAAAGGTATGTTCTGCTTTCACCACATCAACGCGTATGAAACTCGGGGGGAAGATGGGAACACTTTTCTAGTGGTCGATATGTGCTGTTCAGATCAGTCACCATTGTGGCTCTTGTAAGAATATTTTAATTATATAACAGGTTTTTAGTTTGATGCCAATACACTTAAAAATGGTTGTGTATATGGTATATCATGCATTTGTTTATATAATATACTCGCCGTAGTTAAAAACGTCACCAGGCAAACAATTAAAGAATATGCCACCCACCATGCTATATTATGTTTTATATTTATTTTTATATAGCTAACCTACAGATACAAAATATTAGGCCTTCTCCGGTACTTCGAAATAACAATACTGTCGTTCCATAAGCTATTTAGCTTATGTTTTAAATAAAGAACAATTTTATTCTATTGTAGTAACACTGACAATTTACAAGCCGAGGGTAAAGAAATAGAAAACTGGAATTTTAACCTCGATCGGAAGAAATTGGTTCGCCCAAGAAGATACGTAATTCCCCTTGACATTCCTTCAGATGCGTCTCAAGGTTAATTAGTTTTGTTGTCACTGAATCCAGTTACTATTAGCAAAGCAAAATTAAAACAGTTCTGAAGTAGTTTATCTTATATTCTCGTTTTATATCGTTTTTTTCAATTAATCCAAACATACTCTACGTTGGTTAAACCACACTATTCGCAACAGGATCAAACCTGGTTACTATTCGTGGGTGCAAAGCAACTGCTATACTATGTGTGGATGGCTCAGTTTCGCTTGAACACGAACTACTAATTCCTGACGACATCGCTGGTACTAATGCAGCAATAGAGTTGCCACGTATCAACTACGATTATTACAATGGACGAAAGTACAAGTGAGTCAAGTCAGTGTGTCAATGTTGTTGGCGTTTTCCAAATGTTACACAAGTTTTATGTCCGTAAGCTTGGTGATAAATATTGTACGTGATGTTACATAAAGGTCTCACTACTTTTAGTTATATCCAAGTTGTATATATTTATCCGACCGGTACACGGTGTATACGCTGACCACAAAGGCTTTGGTGATGCGCATAAAAACGTTGGTTTTCGCAAAGGTTAGTTGCCTCACATGAACCAGTGTGGTAGCACAAAAGCAAAATTCTTGTGGTGAAAACTTTTTAATATTTAACAACCGTTTGGTTTACTACCAATATAAGTTTCCTATATCTTTCACCAACAATATAATAACGCTGTATTATATACGTCTTCGTTTTGCCTTTACCCATCAAGGATATTATGTAATACCTACTTTCAGCTATATGTACGGGGTTCAAGGCGCAAACTTTTTACCTGACCAACTTGTAAAGATAAACGTAGAAAAAAAAGAATTACTCGAGTGGGGTGAAACGGTAAATATTTCTTTTATTGTGTTGTTTTATACCAGCATGGCCGTCCTCAGATGATCGGTTATATCAGGCGCATATCAGGCGTAACAGTGGAATCGAATCGATTTTGTCTTAGATCTACCTGTTAATCACATGTTAGAACATTTTTTACTCTCTTAATATAATATGGGCGTAATGCATGACTAACTTGTTTTTTTTAATTGTTAAAAATACGTGTCTCGTTGTAACGGGTTCATATTATTTCCAAGGATAAATTTCCATCGGAGCCTGTCTTTGTTCCACGCCCTGATGCAACGGAAGAAGATGATGGAATTATCCTTTCCACCGTGATCAGTAAGTGCCCAGAAGACAAAACATTTCTTCTTATATTAGATGCATCAACATTCAAGGAGATAGCCAGGGCCGAGGTAAATATGTGTTAGTCGTTAATGTTTAATTGTACAAATGTAATTTTAGCCAAGAAGTGCGTTACTTTAATAGTCCTAAGTAAAAAAACATCCTTATTACATCTATAATATTGTCTAAAAACCATAATTGTTAAGTACGTAGCAAAATAATGGATCGTTTGTTGTATTTCACTCGACAATCCTACTAAACATATTTTGATACCTAAATAGCAACATACATACTAAACATATTATGATACCTAAATAGCAACATACACATTTAGCTTTATTATTTCCAGTAGTACAGGTATTTCAAACAGAAAAAGCTCACATTTGTTTATATATATAGGCTAACCGAATTTTTAGCCATTAATGTTTATAGGAACCTAAACCTAAAAGTTTTTTAATCAACGATACAATTGTTGCAGGTTGATGCAAAACTGTCGTATCCTTTACACGGCAACTTTTATGAACATGCTTAAAAAAATATATTCGTTAAAAATGCTAATGATATTACCTCATTATCTTAAAAACGAGTGAAAATGTGTTTTTTACAAAGTGGAGTATCTCCAATCTAAAATCATTTTGTTTTGCCTTTCCTTGTTCTTTAATATTAAAAATGAACTGTGTACAAATAAAAAAATCATTTTAGAGTTTTTTTTTACTTAACTTTTATAAATCAGTCTCCCCCACATTACTCGGTCGTGTTTGCACAATTTTAGTCAAGATTTTAATTTTATTAATTTGGACTTAAAGTTTTCAATCGTAATTTCTTTTCAATATAATTTAACATCCTGTCATATTTTTAGATACACTTTCGGTATTCACAGACATGTTTTAACTATAGTAATTTTGCCGTTTTATACTGCCTCCTTAACTTGAAATAATTATGCCATTCTTGTGTAATGTAAATAAGGTGCAAAAAATAAACTGGAGAGTGTCAACCACGTGTTTAACCACCACTATTTGTAAAACACATTTTTTTATGCTATATATTCATGCGAGCAGGGTACGTAACCACAATTTGTATTTTATAAACCGAGTATGTAGATTGTTTCTGCAAGCATAAACGCATGGGTTCCTGAGGTAACAATTCGATCCTGCTATACATGTTCATTATAAAATAGTTGTAATTGTCAGATATGTGCACGCCAGTTCCATGTTATCCGACATTCCATTAAGTTTCAACCGCACTGCCAGTTTTGTTTCTGCAAGCATAAACGCCCGGGTCCCAACAAACCAAAACTTCTCTTCCATGTGTAGTAAGAAGAATAATGGTGTCGGATTTACGAACATTTCACCCAAAAGGGATAATTACATAGGCCTACATTTCTTTTTGTTTACATATCATGTTATCTAACAATTATTAAAGATTTGACGACTTCCGGTTGAGGATGTCGGGGCAATATGGCATGCTAAATACCCATGAAAATGTTGTTCTTTTTGAAACCGTCCTGTACGTATGAGCAAATATTGGAAATTTTGGTGCACACCAGAGTGCGAGAACAATAAAAAATTGATCTTTACATGGCACACAGATCATTGGATAAAGCACTGATACAGCACAATTTTTGTATCAACCAGAAAAAAGAATTAAAAAAATCGTGCTTATTATACATATATTCAAATACAGACGTACATTTGGAAATAAAAGGCTTGTGATTTTGTTGTATGGACACCACAGTAGTTACATATTCTGTTGTGGGCGTGTAAATAAAGACTGATGGAACATAGTCGGTCGGATTTCAACAATGATGGCTGACCTGAATAAATTAAAATTTGTATAAATGCCATACCCCTTTAATCTACACTCGGTAATATTACTGTGTTACTAAAGTCTTTTTTTTTTAAAATACCACTACTTTACTTATAAAGTCTGTATCTCATTTCATTTAATTACCGGTACACCTAAGTTCCTGGAGATATTGATAGCCGAATTACCTGAATATAATAAAATAAGCAAAACACAGATAGGTGTTCTTACTTTTTGTGGACAATTAAGAACCATCGGTGTGTTTTATCATATAAGCTACAATCCACCTTTCTCTCCTCTCTGGGTCGTTGTTGTTGGGAAAACGTAAAAAAACGTACTTTGGCACTAGTCAGTCTGTTGTGGGTTGTACAACCAAAATCAGAACAGCCGAGCAGCATGTAAGAATATTGGCTTCCAGGAAGAGTTTATACTAATTAGATGATTTCCTGTAGTAAATGTAACACTTTATCAAACCACCGGTTGCCTACGCTGAGTCTAAAATGTTATTTTGCTGCTACGTCGATTTTAATGACTGATTTAGACATTAGCGGTGATAAAATGAAAAGGGCCTATAGCAATTTCGCGTCTCAGTACTGATTTTTTGTTGTTTATAAGTTTTGTCTACCACGATTTTGAACGATCTGTAAACAGCCTGAAGAGAAAATTATTACGAGCCTTCCTGTCATGCGATGTATGATTCGTGATGTTTAATATAGAGCGTCAAACTTCTAGGAGCAGTGGTTCCCAACCTGGGGGGGTCGCGACCCCCCAAAGGGGTCGCAAAGCATGTTAAAGGGGGTCGCGAAGCTGTTACTAATGTAAGAACAAGGGTAAATGTCAATAGGCTGGGTGCACCGATACGCTCGTAGTATGTGCTATCCCGTGCATAATTTTTCATTGAGACATTTCATTCGGATTGTCATGTGACACAATATTATTGCATCAGTATGCAACCACTGTGATGTCATATCGTCCACTGTGATGTCATATCGTCCACTGTGATGTCATAAACTATATGACCACTTGACTGTAAACGTGCAATAGCTGCAAATTGGAACTCTATTAGGGAAGTAGCTTAGTATATTATACAACAGAAATCAGTCAAGACTTGGAATTGGTAAAGATAGTTAAGGGGAGGTTTAGCTGCAGACCTACAAGGTCAACGATCGCACTGATTTGTTAATAAATGCAAGTAAAACATTTTTGTGTTAACTTTCTAATTTAGCATTTAGGATAGAATATAAGTGTGGGTCACGGAATCTTCGAAAATTTTTAAGAGGGTCACCAAGACAAAAAGGTTGGGAACCACTGCTCTAGAGCTTGCAAAATAGAACCGAGTTGAGAACAAGAGTTATTAATCTAAACGCGCGGCTCGGCTCTGCACTATCCTGGCAGGATTGTCAGAATTAGTTTAACTATGTGTTTTATTGTATCTGCATTTAATCAATAAAAGAACCTTCCGTGATGGAGTTTGGATCTGTTGGAGTCAATTCTCTGTGTCTCAATGGCTAGAGAACTTTAGGATTCATTTAATGCCAGGCATAGGTACTTAAACCAAAAATTACTTGAATCCCTAGAGGCCTGTGTTTCTGTTTAGGTATAACAACTGTCTTTAATTTTATTTTTAAAAATGCCAAATGCCGATTTTTATCTTACTGTCTATCGTTTTGCCGTTTTTTTTCTGTTTTTTTTTTATTAAAATAGTTTTGCTAAATCTACCTAACTACGTTGTTGATCTACTAAATCAAGGAAAATGTGTTACACACCTTGCAACTGCGTTTTAAATAAGTTATTGTTGTAACACCTGCATTTTGGTAAAGCTGTTGAATTCCGATTTGTTTTCACTGCATCTGAGCTGAATTCGCTATAGCGAAATGGCTATGACGCTAACCCGGATTTATGATTACTCGTCCCCTTTCTGATTATTAGTAACAGTAGTAAAACATTTTTTTAATTGGTTATAATTTTAATATATCTATTTTTCTCTTTTATTTTATATTTTTTTTAAATTTAAAGTGGATTTTTCTTTTTAGATCTAAGATATTAAATATTTACGAATATCGACCAAAAATGTATAAAATTCGGAAAAAAACGGTCGTCGTGCTTATTTTCCTCCGGCCTGTAGTGAGTTTTTCTGCCGTTTTTTATCCAAAGGTTTTCATTGCATATCTAATACCAATTAGTAAACACCTTTCGGATGTTAAAAAAATAATCGGTCCTAAAAAATTGCAAAACGAATGTCGTGCTTATATTCTTAGGTCTGTAAGGTAATAACATGTGGGAGGTGATTTCCTTCCGTTTTGTATTAAGGTAAATTAGACTGGACACTAGTTTTAGTAAAATTGTATTTCTAGGGAATTCCCGGAAAATAGTTTAAAATGGGTATGAGGCGTACGATTTTTTTCGTTCATATTTAGAAAATCTATATATTTATTTTAAAGTTGACTTTACAGCTGTTTTGTAAGCTTAATAATAGGGTGTTTATTAGTGCACAAGAATATTTTTTGTCCTATTTTGATTGGGTGTTATCACGAACGGAAATACGCCGTGATTGCGTGACGACGGCATTCTATTACAACAAAAATAAATAAAAAACAACGTAAATTAATTTAAACGTGGTGTACATATTACTAAATGTAGTTGTTAAAATGCGTTGAGAACAACATAAGCTTCGCTGCAGTAACAGGAGGTGTATGTTACTTAAAGAATTAATCATAAACGTAATATACAGACATATAAACAACATTCCGGTGTTATTCGTAATATGTTAACAAAGTTAAACGTAATATGTTAACAATTGTATAAAAGTTTGTTTTGTAGAGACAATTGATAAAATTGTTAGCTTGGCGTTGAAGCCAGAGTGATTAATTAACTTGTTAGGAAACAACGACAAACTCGTGGCTTCGGCTATAAGGGAATTTGACACTCGCTCAGTCATGGCGACCAAGAAACCTGACAAGCGTCAACAATGTACTGGTTTCATTAAGAACTCAGAAGAGATAGACCCCACTGAATGTCTCGTTAAAGGTTGCTATCACAATTTTATAAATTGATGTCTTAAAAGTAAATGCCGAATGCGACACTTTTTTTAAAATGTTGATCACTGCAGTTTTATATTATACCTAAAGTTGGGATAGGATACTTACTGTTTTTGAAAACAACGGTAGGTACCGTTACCACCTGCATAAAAAAGGGGTTTTCTCTTATGTTGTATTGAATTATTGCAGCATTTTCGTTATATCCGAATAATCTCAATTAAGCTATATTATGCAATTGGTATTATGATCGTTATTGCTTGGCCACAGCCGACAAAAAGAATTGTAGTGCAAGGGTGTGATTAAGGTATCAGTCGATCCTGTGATCTGCTACTCTGGTCTACTACTGCGTCATACACCCAGCACAGTACAATTAGGAGGCGACAAATCGTGACAATATTAACATGTAATGTCTGCCTGTGTTATAAATATTTCTTACATTTCTGTTGGCTTGTTAGTGGCGACATTAGTTTTAACTGGGCTCCTTAATCAAAGTTCCTGTTTTTAAATCTTACTGTTGTGGGTTTGATTACATCTTTGCAACATATACTAACATTAAAACATATACTTTGCACGATACGAGTCTAGGTTGTATGCCGACTTGGTTGAACGGTGATGTGGTCCGTATCGGACCTGGTGAATTTGACATTGGGCCGGATACATTTGATCACTGGTTCGACGGGCATGCAATTTTGCACAGGTGGGCAATTATATATGGTTTTGGGTTCTGTTTATATATCGAGGTATAATTCATTGTTTGGACCGGCGACCAAAACATAACTCCTGGACAAAATGTACTTTTATACCTCTGCATAAGTTTCCTATCCAATCCTATATATTTATCATCAGATTCAGTATCGCCAATGGTAAAGTGGTGTACAACAGCAAATTTCAAAAAAGCAAAACTTATCAAAAGAACCATGAAAATTCCAGAATAGTAATTGGTGAATTTGCGACGGCATCAAGGCCAGATCCATGTAAAAACATTTTCCAAAGGTTTGGTATATGTGATCATATAGTTATAGGTGTTGCAACGTTTGACGTTTGTCGAGGGTGTTTACTGCAACGTTTGACCTTTATCGAGGGTGGTTTAACCCTCTGTGGGTGCACCTTTGGCGTTATGGATGGACGCTCTGTGCTGCACCGCGTGGCTCGAATATCCTGCTGCAATAATCCTCCGATCCGACTCCAGATCGAGCACACGCTAGTTGGAAGTTAGTTGTTTATTGTCAAACGTTGTCAATACAAACACACGAATAAACCAACGCACTTTACTCGGGAATTAATTCGCAGCGACCGAATCGCGTCGGAATAACTGCGCGATGCGATTAATTAACTGTCCGTTTTCCTTTGTTCTTGTCAACTAGTTCTTTCTGTGTCGACTCTGCGACGAAGCAATATAGGCCGGGAACTCGAGGACGTTCCCGGCCGCGAATTCGAGCTGGTCAGCCGACCGAACGGATTCGTTGTTCCCCTCTCTGCTCGTCCTTGGTTCTGCTTTTTGGTGAACCCCGTTCGTTCTATCTCTCCTACTCAAGTACAGTCAGAACCAGAAGTCGACAACGCACGATTTCTTCGTTGCACATCAACAGGCCTGATGCAACTTGTGACCAATACGTCATAAACAGATGACCAACTGCACATTCTTTCATTACGTCATAACTTCAGCGTTCTCATCATGATTCTGCAGTTTTCAAGTGGATGACGTCACCTTATCGCAGATGTTTGAATTGTGAATACAAGGCGAATCCGCTGCATGCCTTCCACCGTTAAAAGGAAAAATCAAAATTTAGTTCTTTCTTTCACATAATTTATGTGTTTCATATTAAAAGTTTGTTAATAGAGTAATATACAAAAAATTTTAGTGTGACGAGTATTTCATATTTTTGCTTGATACATATAAGCCGTTTGGCTGTTTTCGCATATAACAGCGATTTGCTTAAGTAACCTGGGCGGTTATATTAAGCAATAAAGAGACATATTAGATTTGCGATTCCGCAGTAATCTCTTCAGGTTATTTTACCTGGACTAATAGACATTTGTAAATCAAGCAACATAAAATAACATCTCAAGACGATAGCAAAAATAACAGAATTATTGAGTTCTCATTAACCTCTAGCAAATATATGTGTATTCTCTGGATTTAAATCAAATGCAATATTATATAGCCCACACTTAAACCTTTTCCACCGTGATGTAGAAATGTGATGTGTAATGGTGTCGATTTGAACTGTTGTACATCAGTCTTCGCTCAGTTTCATAACTTCTGAAAAACCGAGAGCATCGCTGATTCAAAGTCTTTAAACTCGAACATTTGCTTGTTTTTATGCGGCAAACAGAGCCTTCTAGTTTGGAGTCGAGTGACCAACTGCTGGTTAAAACAACATGGCTGAACGACGATTTGCGGCCCTTTGCTTGATTGATATCTTCGTTGAGTTTTCCCTCATCATGCTCGAAAGAAATGTTGAATAAGCATAAGTGGTGAGCTTCGTTCAAAAGCTATTCTTCTAGCTCACTTGATTACTGCAGAAAGTTGAACAGACTTCTGCTTTGATCAGACTTCTGTTTCCTCGTGAACAGTAGGGTCTACTCGGTTGAAATCTTTGTAACCACTCTTCAGACTTTGGTAGGTTGCGTTTAAGCTCAAAATCACCGTCGGAAAGTCACCACTGCAACGTTTGTCGAGGGTGTTAACTGCAACGTTTGACCTTTATCAACCCTCTGTGGGTGCACCTTTGGCGTTATGGATGGACGCTCTGTGCTGCACCGCGTGGCTCGAATATCCTGCTGCAATAATCCTCCGATCCGACTCCAGATCGAGCACACGCTAGTTGGAAGTTAGTTGTTAATTGTCAAACGTTGTCAATACAAACACACGAACCAGAAGTCGACAACGCACGATTTCTTCGTTGCACATCAACAGGCCTGAGGCAACTTGTGACCAATACGTCATAAACAGATGACCAACCGCACATTTTTTCATTACGTCATAACTTCAGCGTTCTCATTATGATTCTGCAGTTTTCAAGTGGATGACGTCACCTTATCGCAGATGTTTGAATTGTGAATACAAGGCGAATCCGCTGCAGGTGTCACATATATTTGTTTTGATCGTTTTTTATCACACGATAGACACTGGTGTTTGCCATTCAAACATCGCACAGAAGAAGTTATTAATTCGGAATGATTTTTTTACGTATGTTGGCATACAAAATCTAGATATGCACATTACATTTTTGTACACAACCCAATGGGATTTTAGTTTGTGCAAATTTTCTTTGACTAACGTATCTATACACGAGACAAAAAGTAATCCATACACCAAAAAAGTAATAAAAAGTAAGAAAAGGTTCCAACCACAACAAAAAAACGAATCTAAATAAGTTTCTGCAAATAGATAATTTCGGGCACCATGGTTGTGTATTTTATACATGATGTATCCTAAACCTGGTCTTGGTGTATATCGTTTTTTTTCTATCAAGAAACTAATAGATCCCTGACTTACTGTCCATTACAACGTTTAAATATAAACCTTGGGCATTTGTTTGATCTGGAATAGCCTATTATGGGTTCCCTTCAATTCCGAAGGGAAAACATTTTGCTTTTCCTCCGTTTTTTATTTTTTTTATTTTTTTTTTTGCGTACCTATGGTGACAGACAGGTCCGGTCGCCAGATCATTGGGTAGAACACGTTATCTAATCAGGTTAAAACTATCAGGAATTCTAACTCGCATGCCCATAGTTTGTCTCGACATTTAATTAAAAATGAGAAAAGTGAGAAAGTGACAAACGCACACTTTAAACCGCAAGTCACCAGGGGTAATCCGTTAAAATATAAAATTAATAACAAACTATATAATACACTATTACCACGTATATAAATCATTAGACGATTTAAAGTTAATACAAATCGATAATGAATTGCAAGACGAACAAAAAAGATTGAATCACTACATGCCCACCATGAACCATTTAAAGGGAAACCTCCCATCACTTAACCGAACTCTACTCTCTCATTATGAGTAAAACTTGTTAGAAGTATTAGTTGTATTAGATATACAGTGATAAATTGTGACAAAACCACGCCAGCGAAACTCCCACTAGGAATATTAGCACACCCACCATTTTCTCGCTGTTTAGGCATTTTGTTGTGGTAGAATGTTTAAATAACAAAGAAAAAATATTTTAATCAAAATATCCCCGAACAGCCCCCTATGTTATATATAATAAAATTTCTTTGTTTCTATTGTCGTGTGTTTAGCATACCAACGTGAATACTTTATTCGGAGAACATAGATATTAAGTTGAGACAACTCGGAAAACAATTAGTTTTTTCTTGCAGAAACAAACGTTATACACTTTATTTAAGATATACCAATGGGGGTCAGGAATGCATTTAAAACTATAGATATGAAAGGTGAATTGGTAATTTGGGAACCCATTAGTTTTTTTGTTTGCAGAAACAAACGCTTTGTATAAGATATACATCCAAAGGTGATAAAATAGCCAGGAAACCCGATCGTTTCTGCATGCAGTGATTTTTTAAATACTGGTTGGTAACACGTTATTTACACTCTCTAGCTGTTTATGTAGGTTTTAAGTTATATGTTTGATTCGAGTTTACAGCAATAAAAATTCTCTAAACGCAGAAAACAAAATTTGCGAGGTTTACAATAAGGCCGGTGTGGTTACAGGCATGCTTTCTTTACAAATAGAACAAAAATATAATGTTCAGTAAGTAAATACCAGTTGTTAGCAAGTTTAATAATTTGGATGGCTATTCAATAAAGTAATTTACTTTTATTACTGGATCGATTTATATTTAATCGATTTTTTGGATTTCGCAGATGTTTATTCGGAAGTACAGACAAGTTCTAAAAAATTTAAACCAGTATACTTTCCATTTCTCACATTATTAAACATAAACCACAGGTTTGCTACCAAATTCACTCAATCGAAGCCAGAATCTGACAACGTCAATGTTAACATTGCTAAACTTGGAGAAAGTGTGTACGCAATTACTGATGGTGTAATTGCACACCGTTTCGACCCTGAATCATTCGAAACAAAGAATTCGGTCAAATGCTGCGGTTCAATTGAAATGACTGTTACAACCGCCCATCCACATTATGGTAAGTGTGTGGTCATTATTGTTTTTCTTATCGCATTTAATAAAAACCCCTACGATAGCATGTATCTAGATGTATTGTTTTGTACAAACCTGTTTGATGCCACTGTTATTGCGAGAGTTTTTTTTGGTTTAGAGAATTATTTCCTGTTTTCTATGACGTCATTATTTTCTCTCATTTACCTTTTTATCCTTTGTTCTCTTTGTTTTTTGTACACGTGTAAGGCGCGGCTTTAATTTATTTCTTTAGTATTTTCGGTGACCTTTTTAGTTGCACCTGAGAGTCTGTGGTAAAGAGACCAAACCGTTGAATAGACAAAACGATTGTAATAGATAGAGAGAAAGGTTAATCTGTAGTGAACGGATTGACCTACCTAATCCCCTAAACTCAGGTATTTAATTTATATTCTTCTGTGTTCATTATTTATTGTTTCGTATTATTTATATTGTGTTCGTTATTTCCAGTTACCGCATTTCAATAAACTTCGGTGGAGAAGGGCGCGTAACTGCAAAGGGGCAATAAGGCAAATTCAGAACAGTAACTGAGTGAGATTGACAATTAGTGCACATTATGGAGACGAAATTGCGAAAAGAGACCAGCACGTCGTTTGAGATTGGAACGAATCGTAAACGCGCGACTCGCGAGCAAGTGCCCGAAGTGATCAAACAGACGTCACCATGCAAAACTTGGCTGGTGATGAAAATGTTACAACAAGGAAACCTCGACATCTGGACAATGAACTTGCTGATACCTTTGAACGATGGGAACTAATGAAAGGTGAACTAAACGATAAATTAGACGTACTGGATATGGCCATAATTGGAAATGATTTTGTCGGAGTGAAAAATGCGAGTTATCTTCGATAAGGTCAAACATGGAAACGATTATAGAGAAACTCAATTCAACCGAACGCGAAAGGTTGTGTTCGAGGATCACCAAAAGCAAGGAACTTCTAGCTAAAGCTAAACAAAAGGCGAAAATAAGTGTGATTCAGCTTCGACAAGAAAGAATGTCCTCAAAATCCAACTCCTACAAAAGTTCAACCAGCAAACGTTCTAGCCGAAAGGGTGAGTCCGCGGAAGAAATGATAAAAAAGGAGCGTTGCAAACAAAATATCGCTGCTGCTGGTTTAAAAGCAAAACTCGCATTTACTAGGAAACAAAATGAACTTGAATTAGCAAAAATGCAAGCCGATAAAGATTTATCTTTAAATCGCATTTCCTGTGAAATCGCAGAAAACGACGCCCGAGCATCGGTTTGTCTGGAAGCGGAAAAATTAGAAAATCCTTTTGGAATAAGACCAGAGGATATTTAACTCTTTCACTCCCGGCCAAATGCATTAATTCAAACATGCTGTCCCGCAGTGTTTTTTACAATTTTTAGTCATTTTCAAATTAGCACAGTTTTTCTAAAGTTTATGCTATGATTTAATATTTAGTATGGTTGGAAAGATAATTTATCCCTCTTTTAAACAAGCTGCACATCTAAAATCTACCTCTAATAAAGAATATATTATGTAAACTTTAGTGAACACCACTTTTTATGCAAAGAAAATTCTGCTCGACTTTGAAAAATTTGAGGTGCACTGACAAACGAAATACTCACTTATTATTGGAATGCCCAAATGATATGAAAATTGGAATGTAGATTGTCTAATAGTTTTTGTACTCAGGAAAATTCGAACTGTATTTCTATCTTCAGTAGTTTTTTTACTATTTGTAATTGAAATTTCCCTTTTTTCTGACTATATTATGAAAACTTGAACCAAAACGCATTGAAGTTTTTAGTTTTGTAGAACTAAAATAGTAAAAAGTATAAAAAAGAACAGTGAAGGAAGTGTAAAAAGGGCATACAAAACCCCAAACAAACGCCAAATACTATATCCAATATTCTTCAAAGCAGGGCACACCGAACTCTAGCTAGTCTCGCCGCCTTTTTCTTTATCGTGCGCTCAGCAGGCCCAGCTGGATTCATGCTTTGGTGAACACGAAGCATAACCGCCTGCTGCGAAAACGTCACCAACGCTCTCCTTTTTATCTCAACGGCACGAAATTCACAGAGAATGTAAAGAAACACTTGCTTGACAAAAAGAGCTTCTCCCCAATTTAACACGACTCCTATTCGCTGAGTTAGTCACGTGTAAACTCGTGTAAAATTCAGCAAAAACACAGGCGAAGCCTTGAAAAAGAAAGGCTATCACTCCTCACATTTTGAATATTTCTCCAAGATAATTACAGAGAATAAATTTCAGGCTTTCCTTGATCGAATGAGCCATAGCTGAGCTCTCTAACATTACGCGTTGCGGAGAAATCGCATTTTAGATTTGCCCCTATATATAGGGACGCGGGACACCATGTTTGTTCACCAACTCGCGATATATGGGAGGCAAAGAGTTAAGAGTTGCCATCTGTGAAGAAATGTGCGTCGTTTCTTATACAAATGAACCATGCCGAACACACGACAACAGAACGACACGAACGAATCGCTCCGAAAAGCACCTTTAATTACAATACACCACTTCCAATAACCACTTTACCCTCTGTTTCATATAGACTACCGGATATAAAAGTAGATGTATTTGATGGCACCGCAATCAAGTTTCCATCGTGGGAAACGGCATTCGATGCACTGATAGAGGCGAGATCCAGTTGCGTTGCACAGAAACTTAATATCTTGTAACAACACTTGAGAGGTGAACCAAAAGAAGTAGTTAATGGCTTTTTTTGTTACAATCTGAGGAATCGTGTGAGGCCGCAAGATTCACTCTTAAAAAAAGGTATGAAAACGAATGCGTTATTAGCAAAGCGTTTACCGATAAGCTCTATTCCTGGCCACAAATTCACCATTCTGATTCATTGGGTCTCAGACGATTTTCGGAATTTTTAATTAAAGTTCTTACTGCGAAGAGCAAAATTGCAAGCTTAAATATTTTGGATTATCCGACCGAAAGTTCAAAAATAATTTCACGGCTTCCACTTTTTATAGCATCAAAATGGAAAGACGCAGTAATAGATTGGAAGGAAAGAAACGCTGGTTCATACCCACAGTTTAAACAGCTGCTGGTAAAGTTCATAGAACGACAATCCGAGAGGGAAAACATACCGGAGCTTCAGAAGACGATGGCAAGTGACAATCGGAGAACAGCATCATTTGCTACAAGGTCGAATAACTCTCAAGATGGCCCACGGAAAATATACGGTAAATGTTTTTATTTCGGTGAACGACATCACATAGATGAGTGTGAACTGTTCTTAAGAATACCTAGAAGGGGAAGAAAGGATTTCCTAAGAATTGAACGACTTTGCTACTCTTGCGGTTCAAGTCAGAACCACATTGCCCGACAGTGTCGAAGGAGAGTAAAATGCGACATTTGCAAGAAGACGCATGTAACTTGCGTACATATGGAGTGGGAAATAGAAAAAGCAGAATGTAAATGCACTTTGCTGTGTGGTAACGCCATTTAGGGAGACGACTCTTCGATGATTCTTCCAGTGTGGGTTAGAAGTACGAAGGCCCCTTCGACTGAAGTGCTGACGTACTGCATTTTGAATCCACAATCGAACAGTTCCTTTATTTCCGAAGAGCTTTAAGAATGTATGGGAGTTGCCGGCACAAATACAAATATCAACTTATGCACAATGATGGGTAGGAATAACGTTAGTCCAAGTGTACGAATTCGTAATCTAGAGATTTCCAGTTTTGACCGATCGGTGCGAATCCCCCTACCTGTCATTTACACACGACCAGAGATACCGGCAGCTCGAAGTCAGATACCTAGACCTAAATACGCCTTGAGGTTCAAACATCTAGCCAAAATATCGCAGCAGATCTCCCCGTACAAACCGCATGTACCGGTAGGTATACTCATTGGAACAAACGTTCCATGCGTCACTCGACCTCGGGAAATAGTCAGTGAAAAAGAAAATGAATCGTATGCTCAAAAATCGATCATTAGTTGGGGTATCGTGGGCATCGTCTGTAAAAATCACAAAGGCGTCGGCGACTTGATAACTCACTGCTGCATCGCAAGTGAAGAATGTCCTAAGGAAAATATATCACCACAGCAAGATCGCAAAGGGATGGAGCTAGACTTCCACGAGAAAGAGTGCAACGATGGAAGTAAACTGTCATTACAAGACAAAAAGTTCGAGAATATAATCGTCGAGAACATTGCACAATTACCAGATGGTGGATACCAAAGACCACTATGTTTAAAGCACAACAACATGCGACCTACGAAAAGTCGACCAATAGCGAAAAGGAGACTTGGCCATAATAACAAGCCCGTGTTGCAGATGAGATCCGACTGCGGGACAAACTTTGTTGGCGCATTTAACGAATTGAAGAGCGAAGCAAGTTCAATCAAGCAAGTGAGCATTAAACAATATTTACTTCGACAGGACGGTTATTGTGTTCCTTTCGAATTTAATCCCCCTCATGCAAGATACATAAAAGGGGTTGGGAAAAGGCAAATTTAAACTGTAAGAAGCTCACTGGAGCTAATGTTAAGACGTTTCGGAGGACAACTCGATGACGAGACTTGTAGAACTCTAATGACGGAAGTGAAAAATATCGTCAACTCGCGCCCCTTAACTCACAGCGGTTTAAACGAAGCAGGAGAACCTGAGCCTCTTACACCAAACCATTTGCTGACAACAAAGTTAAAACTCTTCCTTCCACCACCTGGCAACTTTCAACATACGGATATATACGTTAGAGTTAGAGCGGCAGATGGAGAAGAGTCCAATACTTGGCGAACGTTTTTTGGTCTCGCTGGAGAAAAGAATACCACCAGACCCTACAAGTTAGGACGAAATGGCGCACCATTAGGACAATATTCAAGTCGGCAATATCGTATTGTTGGTCGATGAAAACGCAACCCGAAATATTTGGAAGATGGGAAAAGTGTTGAAGATGTACCCAAGTGAAGATGGTCTTGTTCGCAAAGTTAACATTTTTGTCGGTGATGGCCGAAGAGATGAACGGGGCAACGCATATCACCCTTAACAGTCCTAGACCGCCCCATCCAAAAGTTGATCCTACTCTTTCGAACTGGTGAAGAGTCGTGAGAGAGAGGCAACCGTTAATGTTAAACGATTACCCGACGAGGAGCCAACCAAACCTATAAACTTGTCTTCGTTATCGCCATTTACTGTATTGTTTAACGCCCTTTAGTATGTTGTTTAACGTTTTTCGAAGGGAAAAATTTGTAAAATTTTTGGAAAGATATGTTATTGCGAGAGTTTTTGTTGTTTTAATGCATTATTTCCTGTTTTCTATGGCGTCATTATTTTCTCTCATTTACCTTTTTATCCTTTTGTTCTCTTTGTTTTTTGTACACTTGTAAGGCGTGGCTTTAGTTCATTTCTTTAGTATTTTCGGTGACCTTTTTAGTTGCACCTGTGGTAAAGAGACCAAACCGTTGAATAGACAAAACGATTGTAATAGATAGAGAGAAAGGTTAATCTGTAGTGAACGGATTGACCTACCTAATCCCCTAAATTCGGGTATTTAATTTATATTCTTCTGTGTTTAATATTTATTGTTTCATATTATTTATATTGTGTTCAGGTTTCCTGGCTACTTCATCACCTATAAAAGTCCTAAAGTATATATTATACAAAGTGCGAGTTCCAAACTTAGTATCTATATTTTTTAAATGAACCTAACGTGTGACATGTTTACCTAACCCTCCATGGGATATCATATACAAAGGGTACAACGTTTGCTTCTGCAAGCATAAACTAACGGGTTCTCCCGTGTTAGGAATACGCCATATACCTATAAATTGCCATTGTGAAACCATATTAGCGAACACCACCATACGATTTAACTCGATGGGAGAATTTCTTTTCTATTATATTAAGAGTAAATGACCACTAGTTTTCGTGGTATGTAGAAAATTGGGATTTTCTCTAAAAGGGTTAAAAGTAGGTTTGGGGCATGCGCATCTTTTTTTGTTTATATTTAATTTAATATTTATTTATCTTAGTTTTGTGTTTTGACCTCATTTATACGGGTAATAAGATTGTATTTATAATAAGTTAGGCCTTTTTAATTTTCGGAGATTTCAGGGAGTACACCGGGGTATTGAAATTGTAGTTATGCTTTTCTGATTTGTTCACATTTTACCGGATAGAGAAAATGTCCCTTGTTTTTTTTTTAAATTAAACGTTGAGGCAAACTATAGGCATGCTGGTTTGGGTTCTTGAAAGTTTATACCTGATTGGATAACGCGTTCTATCCAAAGACCTGGCGACCTCACATGCCCGTCACTGCAGCGTTACGCAAAAAACGGAGTAAATTTAAAATATGCCCCCTTCCGAATCGAAGAAGAACAATACTAAACGATATTTCCAAGATAAAATAACTTACCTTTGTCATTGGCCGTACAGATCTAAATGGAGACTATCTTAATGTTGGTTCGACGTTTGGTCGACAGTCTTTCTATCATATTCTTAAAGTGCCTGTCTCCAAAATGAATTCCCCGGACCCAATGAACGAGATGGAAGTATTCATGAAATTCCCAGTTAATGGTACAAATCTAAGTTACTACCACAGGTAATATATTATACAAAACAATGCATAGTCTATTTTTAGATTAATTGTTATAGAATAGTCAACCGAGGTGGTCACAGGACAGAACGGACAGTATTTTAACTATCCTCACTCATGTAATGTTTTGGATAGAAGGTACACGACTTGTTTAGCACATTTTGTTGTCTAACAAGTGTTAAGAAGAAACCAGCACAACGCTATCGTTAACTCCTGTATGTTTGTGCTAGTTTTGAATCTCGGAAAATTGGATAATATTTCACGAACAACCACTGAGTTACTCTATTCCACGCGTATTGGTTGGGCAGTTTCTATGGAGAGGAATCCTTTCCAGCTTTTACGAAGACAACTCGAAGAAATCAGTGGTAAACTATGATGATAAACTATATTTTTAAATCGATTGATAACTTTTTCTTATTTTTTTATTTGCCCAGTAGTTAGGCCAGTGTACACGACATTCCATTTTAGGTAACATATAATGTAGTGTGAAATCAAATAAACTAATATGAATGCTTCGGTATAGTATAGTTTTTTTGGTCGAGACAGCGACACAGTGTGAAAAAATTATTTTCCATTTTCTGCTACCATGACAATAAATATAAGTAGATAAATTAAACCAATGTTTCAGTTTCATGTTATCAACAAAACAACGGGTCTGAAACTAAACACGAAGTACTCTGCGAAAGGTATGTTCTGCTTTCACCACATCAACGCGTATGAAACTCGGGGGGAAGACGGGAACACTTTTCTAGTGGTCGATATGTGCTGTTCAGATCAGTCACCATTGTGGCTCTTGTAAGAATATTTCAATTATATAAAACGTTTTAGTTTGATGCCAATACACTTGATCTATGGTTGTGTATATGGTATATGCACTTGTTTATATAATATACTCCGTAGTTAAAGAGGTCACCAAACTTACAATTGAAGAATATGCCGCCTACCATGCTATATTATGCATTTAATTGTATATAGTTAACCGTTTTGTTAGCCATTTAACTTATGTTTTAAATGAAGAACAACATTATCCTATTGTAGTAACACTGAAAATTTACGAGCCGAGGGTAAAGAAATAGAAAACTGGAATTTTAACCTCGATCGGAAGAAATTGGTTCGCCCAAGAAGATATGTAATTCCCCTTGACATTCCTTCAAATGCGTCTCAAGGTTAATAAATTTCATTTTCACTGAATCCGCAAAGCAAAATTAAAACAGTTCTGAAGTAGTTCATCTTATATTTTCGTTTTATATCGTGATTTCCAATTAATCCAAACACACTCTATAACTTGGATGAACCACACTATTTGCAACAGAATCAAACCTGGTTACTATTCGTGGGTGCAAAGCAACTGCTAAACTATCTGTGGATGGCTCGGTTTCGCTTGAACACGAACTACTAATTCCTGACGACATCGCTGGTACTAATGCAACAATAGAGTTGCCACGTATCAACTACGTTTATTACAATGGGCGAAAGTACAAGTGAGTCAATGTTGTTGGCTTGTTCCAAATGTTACAAAAGTTTTATGTCCGTAAGCTTGGTGATATATATTGTACGGGATGTTACATAAAGGTCTCACCACTTTTAGTTTTATCCAAGTTGTATATATTTATTCAACCGTACACATATTTACGCTGGCCACAGAGGCTTTGGTAAAGAGCATAAAAACGTTGGTTTCGTAAAGGTTAGTTGCCTCACACGAACAGTGTGGTAGCACAAAAGAAAAATGTTGTGGTGAAAACTTTTTAATTTTTAACAACTGTTTGGTTTACTACCAATATAAGTTTCCTATATCTTTCACCAACAATATAATAACGCTGTATTATACGTCTTCGTTTTGCCTTTACCCATCAAGGATATTATGCAATAACTACTTTCAGCTATATGTACGGGGTTCAAGGCGCAAACTTCTTACCTGACCAACTTGTAAAAATAAACGTAGAAAGGAAAGAATTACTCGAGTGGGGTGAAATGGTAAATATTTTTTTAATGTGTGTTTTATACCAGCATGGCCGTCCTAAGATGATCAGTTATATCAGGCGTATCGGTGGAGTCGAATCAGAATCAATTTTGCTTAAGAAGTTCCTGTTAATCACATGTTAGAACATTTACACATTCCCAATATAGGGCGTAATACATGACTAACTTGTTTCTTTTAAATTGTAAAAAATACGTGTCTCGTTGTAACTACGGGTTCATGTAACTTCTAAGGATAAATTTGCATCGGAGCCTGTCTTTGTTCCACGCCCTGATGCAACGGAAGAAGATGATGGAATTATCCTTTCCACCGTGATCAGTAAGTGCCCAGAAGACAAAACGTTTCTTCTTATATTAGATGCATCAACATTCAAGGAGATTGCCAGGGCCGAGGTAAATATGTGTTAGTCGTTAATTTGTAATTGTACAAATGTAATTTTAGCCAAGAAGAGCGTTACTTTAATAAGTAAAAAACATCCTTAATATATCTATTACATTGTCTAAAAACCATAATTGTTGAGTACGTAGCAAAATAATGGATTGTTTGTTGTATTTCACTCGACAATCCTACTAAACATATTTAACTAAATAGCAACATACACACTTAGCTTCAATATTTACAGTAGTACAGGTATTACAAATGGGAAAAGCTCCCATTTATTTATATATATACTATTATGTGTAACCGAATTTTTAGGCATTGATATTTACAGATACTAAACCTTAATTTTTTAAACCTAAAAACGATACAATTGTTGCAGGTTGATGCGAAACTTTCGTATCCTTTACACGGCAACTTTTATGAACATGCTTAAATATATATTCGTGAAGAATGCTATCGATATTACCTCATTATCTTAAAAACAAGTGAAAATGTGTTTTTTTACAAAGTGGAGTATCTCCAATCTAAAATCATTTTGTTTTGCCTTTCCTTGTTTTTTAATATTAGAAATGAACTATGTACAAATAAAAAAACTCATTTTAGGGTTTCATTTTTTCACTTAACTTTTATAAACCTGCTCCTCCGCATTACTTGGTCGTGCTTGCACAATTTTTGTCAAGATTTTAATTTTATTAATTTGGACTTAAAGTTTTTAATCGTAATTTCTTTTCAATATGATTTAACATCATGTCATATTTTTTAGATACACTTTCGGTATTCACAGACATGTTTTAACTATAGTAATTTTGCCGTTTTATCCTGCCTCCTTAACTTGAAATATTTATGCCATTCCTGTGTAATGTAAATAAGGAGCAAAAAATAAACTGGAGAGTGTCAACCACGTGTATAACCGCAACTATTTGTAAAACATATTTTTTTATGCTATATATTCATGCGAGGAGGTTCCGTCTCCAGAATTTGTATTTAATAAACCGAGTATGTAGATTGTTTCTGCAAGCATAAACACATGGGTTCCTGAGGTAACAATTCGATCTTGTTATATATGTTCATTACAAAATAGTTGTAATTGTCAGATATGTGCACGCCAGGTCCATGTTATCCAACATTCCATTAAGTTTTCACCGCACTGCCAGTTTTGTTTCTGCAAGCATAAACGCATGGGTCCCAACAAACCAAACTTCTTTTCCATGTGTAGTAAGAAGAATAATCGTGTTAGATTTACGAACATTTCACCCAAAAGGGTTTAGTACATAAGCCTAAATTTATTTTTTACATATCATGTTATCTAAAAATTCTTAAAGATTTGACTTCTGGTTGAAGATGTCAGGGCAATATGGCATGTTAAATACCCATGAAAATGTTGTGCTTTTTGAAACCGTTCTGTACATATGAACAAATATTTTTTGGGGAACATTAAAAAAATTAAAAATTTGTTCTTTGCATGGTACACAGAATAATTGGATAAAGCACTGATACAGCACAGTTTCTGTATCAACCAGGAAAAAAATTGAAAAAAATCATTCTTATTATACATAGATTTGAATACACACGTACATTTGGAAATTGAAGGCTTGTGATTTTGTTGTCTGGACACCACAGTAGTTTCATATTATGTTGTAGGTGTGTAAATAAAGACTGATGAAACATAGTCGGGTGGGTTTCAACAATGATGGCCTGAATAAATTAAAATTTGTATAAATGCCATACCCTTTTTCTCTACACTCAGTAATATTACTGTGCTACTAAAAGAGTCTTTTTTTCCAAATACCACTACTTCACTGATAAAGTTTTCTATTTAATTACCGGTACATTACTTAAGTTACTGGGAAGATACTGATAGCTGAATTATCTGTAATATATCTCATTCTATTTAATTACCGGTACATTACATAAGTTCCTGGAAGAGATGTAGGATAGGATATTCATCTTTATCCCCGTGAATGGGAAAACCAAGGGGGTTATCACACGGGCAATCGTCAGATCACCTCGCGCCCATCGTCGGGTTACCGGAGCTATTGTAGTGCGTTATATATGATAGACACGTTCCTTCAATTTGGTAGAACCCAATAATCCGCTGGATTTAGGCAATGTCCGTAAAGTGCCTTGCCCAAGGACACAACCGACAAGCTAGCGACCAGTTTCGCACCTGCAAACTTTCGATTGAAAGAAAGATACTGGTAGCTATATTATCTGTATTAAAATAAGCTAAACACAGATAGGTGTTTTTACTCTTTGTGGACAATTAAGAACCATCGGTGTGTTTTACCATATAAGCTACAATCCACCTTTCTCTCTTCTCTGGGTCGTTGTTGTTGGGAAAACGAAAACAACCTACTCATTCTGTTGTGGTTTGTACAACCAAATGCAGAACAGTCGAGCGGAATAATATAAGAATATTGGCTTCTAGGAACAGTTTATACTAATTAGATGATTTCCTGTAGTAAATGTATTATCAGACCACCGGTAGCCTACGCTTAGTATGAAATATTAACCTGTTATATTGCTGTAATGTCGATTTTAATGACTGATTTAGACCTAGCTGTGATAAAATGAAAAGGGCCTATAGCAATTTCGCGTCTCTGTACTGAATTTTTGTTGTTTATAAGTTTTGTCTACCACGATTATGAACGATCTGTAAGCAGACTAAAGACAAAATTATCACGAGCCTTCCTGTCACGCGATGTATGATTCGTGACGTTTAATATAGAGCGCCTAGAGCTTGCAAAAACGAACGCAAACACCGAGCTGAAAACAAGAGTTATTAACCTAAACGCGCGGCTCGCCGCTGAACTGTCCTGGCAGGATTGTCAGAATTAGTTTAACTTTGTGTTTTATTGTCTGCATTTAATCAAGAATAAAAGGGGCTTTCGTGATGGAGTTCGGTTCTGTTGGAGTCAATTGTCTGTGTCTCAATAGCCAGAGAACTTCAGGTTAGAGTTAAAGCCAGTCACAGGTACTTAAGCCAAAAATTACTTGAATCCCTATAGGGGCCTGTGTTTTTGTTTAGGTATTACGACTGTCTTTAACTCTATATAAAATTTTTAAAAATGCCAAATGACGATTTTTATCTTACTGTCTATCGTTTTGCCGTTTTTTCTGGTTTCATTATTAAAATTATTTTGCTAAATCTCCTTAACCACGTTGTTGATCTTCTGTATCAAGGAAAATATGTTACACACCTTGCACCTGCGTTTTGAATAAGTTATTATAACACCTGCACTTTGGTAAAGCTGTTGAATTCCGGTTTGTTTTCACTGCACCTGAGCTAAATTCGCTATAGCGAAATAATGGCTATGACGCCAAATCGGATTCATGATTACTCGTCCCCTTTCTGATTATTAGTAACAGTAGTAAAACAATTTTTTATTGATTGGTTATAATTTTATTGAATCTATTTTTATCTTATATTTTATACTTTTTTTATTTAAAGTGGATTTTTCTTTTTAGATCTAAGATATTAAATATCTAAGAATATCGACAAAAAATGTATAAAATTCGAAAAAAACGGACGTCGTGCTTATTTTTCTTCGGCCTGTAGTGAGTTTTTCAGCGTTTTTTTACCCAAAGGTTTTCATTGCATATCTAATACCAATTAGTTAACACCTCTCGGATGTTAAAAAAATAATCGGCCCTAAAAAATTGCAAAACGAATGTCGTGCTTATATTATTAGGTCTGTAGGGTAATAACATGTGGGAGGTGATTTCCTTCCGGTTTGTATTGAGGTAAATTAGACTAGTCACTAGTTTTAGTAAAATTATATTTCTGGTGAATTCCCGAAAAATAGTTTAAAATTGGGTATGAGGCGTACGATTTTTTCGTTCATATTCAGATTATCTATCTATTTATTTTAAAGTTGACTTTACAGTTGTTTTGTACACTTAATAATAGTGTATTTATTAGTGCACAAGAGATATTTTTGTCCTATTTTTCCGGGTGGTAAATAACAAACAGTCACGCTGTACTAGGTCAGTGAAGGTATTTGTTATCACGAACGGAAATACGCCGTGATTGCGATGCGTGACGACGGCATTCTGTTACAACAAAAATAAATAAAAAAAACAACGTAAATTAATTTAAACGTGGTGTACATATTACCAAATTTGGTTCTTAATGTGCATTGAGAGCAACATAAGCTGCGCTGCAGTAACAGCAGTGGTGCATGTTACTTGAAGAATTGATCAAAAGGTAGACGTAATAGACAGACACATAAACACCATTCCGGTGTTAGATGTATGTTAACAATTGTATAACAGTTTGTTTTGTAAAGAGAATTGATAAAACCGTTAGCTTGGCGCTTGACGCCAGAGTGATTAATTAACTTGTTAGGAAACAACAACAAACTCGTGGCTTTGGCTAAGGGAATTTGACACTCGCTCAGTCATGGCGACCAAGAAATCTGACAAGCGTCAACAATGTAGTGGTTTCATTAAGAACTCAGAAGAGATCGACCCCACTGAATGTCTCGTTAAAGGTTGCTATAACATTTTTTTAAATAATCTTAAAAGTAAATGTCGACTTTTGGGATAGGATACTTATTGTTTTTGAAAACAACGGTCGGTACCATTACCACCTGCACAGAAAAGGGGGTTTCTCTCGTGCTGTAATGAGTTATTACAGCATTTTCGTTATCCGAATAAATTCAATTAAGCTAGATTAAGCCATTGGTATTATGATCGTTATTGCTTGGCCACAGCCGACAAAAAGAATTGTAGTGCAAGGATGTTGATTAAGGTATCAGTCGATCCTGTGATCTGCTACTCTGGTCTACTACTGCGTCATACACCCAGCACAGTACAATTAGGAGGCGACAAATCGTGACAATATTAACATGTAATGTCTGTCTGTGTTATAAATATTTCTTAAATTTCTGTTGGCTTGTTAGTGGCGACATTTGTTTTAACTGAGCTCCTTAATCAATGTTCCTGTTTTTAAATCTTACTGTTGTGGGTTTGATTACATCTTTGCAACATATACTCACATTAAAACATATACTTTGCACGATACGAGTCTAGGTTGTGTGCCGACTTGGTTGAACGGTGATGTGGTCCGTATCGGACCTGGTGAATTTGACATTGGGCCGGATACATTTGATCACTGGTTCGACGGGCATGCAATTTTGCACAGGTGGGCAATTATATGGTTTTGGGTTCTGTTTATATATGGAGGTATGATTCATTGTTTGGACCGGCAACTTAAACATAACTACTAGACAAAATGTGCTTTTGTACCTCTGTATAAGTTTCCTGTCCAATCCTATATACAGTCCGGCCCGTTGGTCTAACGGTTAAGTGCGTCGCCTTTCCATCGAAAGGTTGCAGGTGCGAAACTGGTCGCTAGCTAGTCCGTTGTGTGTATGGGCAAGGCACTTTACGGACATTGCCTGAGCCTAGCGGATTAATGGGTTCTACCAAATAGAAGGAAAGTGTCTATCATATACAACACACTGCAATAGCTCCGGTAACCCGACGATGGGCGCGAGGTGATCTGACGATTGCCGGTGTCTTAACCCCCTTGGTTTTCCCATTTACGGGGATAAAGATGAATATCCAATCCGATATATTTATCATCAGATTCAGTATCGCCAATGGTAAAGTGGTGTACAACAGCAAATTTCAAAAAAGCAAAACTTATCAAAAGAACCATGAACATTCCAGAATAGTAATTGGTGAATTTGCAACGGCATCAAGGCCAGACCCATGTAAAAACATTTTCCAAAGGTTTGGTATAATTATGATATTATATATAGTTATAGGTATGACAAATATTTGTTTTGGTCGTTTTTCATCACACGATTGAAAAAGATTGGAACACCCCATGCCCTGCACCATGAACCAATTAAAGGGAAACCTCCCATCACTTAACCGAACTATACTCTCAAATTATGAGTAAAACTTGTTAGAAGTATTAGTTGTGTTAGATACACAGCGACAAATTGTAAAAAAACCACGCCAGCGAAACTCCCACTAGGAATATTAGCACATCCACCATTTTCTCGCAGTTTAGGCATTTTGTTGTGGTAGAATTATTAAATAACAAAGAAAAAATATGTTAATCAAAATATCCCCGAACAGCCCCCTATGTTATATAAAAATTCTTTGTTTCTATTGTCGTGTGGTTAGCATACCAACGTGAATCATATATTAGGATAACATGGATATTAAGTTGAGACAACTCGGGAACCCATACCTTTTTGCTTGCAGAAATAAAAGTTATATGCTTTATTTAAGATATACCATGGGAGTTAGGAATGCATTTAAAACTATAGAAATGAAAGGTGAATTGGTAATTTGGGAACCCATTAGTTTTTTGTTTGCAGAAACAAACGCTTTGTATAAGATATACATCCAAAGGTGATAAAATAGCCAGGGAACCCGGTCGTTTCTGCATGCAGGGATTTTATAAATACTGGTTGGTAACACGTTCTTTACACTCTCTAGCTGTTTATGTAGGTTTTAAGTTATATGTTTGATTAGAGTTTACAGCAATAAAAAATCTCTAAACGCAGAAAACAAAATTTGCGAGTTTCACAATAAGGCCGGTGTGCTTACAGGCATGCTTACTTTACAAATAGAACAAAAATATAATGTTTAGTAAGTAAATACCAGTTGTAGCAAGTTCAATGAATTGGATGTCTGTTAAATAAAGTAATTTACTTTTATTACTGGATCGATTTCTATTTAATCGATTTTTTGGTTTGCGCAGATGTTTTTTTCGGAAGTACAGACATGTTTTAAAAAGTTTAAACCAGTATACTTTCCATTTCTCACATTATTAAACATAAACCACAGGTTTGCTACCAAATTCACTCAATCGAAGCCAGAATCTGACAACGCTAATGTTAACATTGCTAAACTTGGAGAAAGTGTGTACGCAATTACCGATGCTGTAATTGCACACCGTTTCGACCCTGAATCATTGGAAACAAAGAATTCGATCAAGGGCTGCGGTCCAATTGAAATGACTGTTACAACCGCCCATCCACATTATGGTAAGTGTGCGGTCATTGATGTTTTTCCTATTGCATTTAAAATAAAAAAAACCCACGATAGCATGTATCTAGATGTATTGTTTTGTACAAACCTGTTTGATGCCACAGAAGCATCGGTATATTCAGATCTTTAAATAAACTAAGGAGTTTCAATCATGTGTAAACCACCGCTATTTTTAAAACTCCTGTTAGGTGTACAATATATTTTTGTGCATGCAACGATCGGGTTCTCTGACTACCTCATCCCCTAAAGTATATCTTATACAAAGTGCGAGTTCCAAACTTGGAATCTATTTTTTTTAATGAACCTAACGTGTGACATGGTTACCTAACCCTCCATGGGATATCATATACAAAGGGTACAACGTTTACTTCTGCAAGCAGAAACTTACGGGTTCTCCCGTGTTACAAATACGCCATATACCTATATGTAGGTGGTATGTAGAAAATTGGGGTTTTCTTTAAAAGGGTTAAAAGTAGGTTTGGGGCATGCGCATCATTTTTGTTCATATTTAAATTTAATATTTATTTATCTTAGTTTTGTGTTTTGACCTCATTTATACGGGTAATAAGATAGGTATGCTTTTCTGATTTGTTCACATTTTACCGGATAAAGGAAATTTCCCTTGGGTTTTTGAAAAATGAAAAGTTAAGGCAAACTATGTGCATGCTGGTTTGGGTTCTTGAAAGTTTAAACCTCATTGGATAACGCGTTCTATCCTAAGACCTGGCGACCGCACATGCCTGTCACAGCAGCGTTACGCAGAAAAAAAGAGTATATTTAAAATATGCCCCCTTCCGAATCGAAGGGAAAAAATACTAAACGATAGTCCTAAGATAAAATAACTTACCTTTGTCATTGCCCGTACAGATCTAAATGGAGACTATCTTAATGTTGGTTCGACGTTTGGTCGACAGTCATTCTATCATATTATTAAAGTACCTGTCTCCAAAATAAATTCCCCGGACCCAATGAATGAGATGGAAGTATTCATGAAATTCCCAGTTAATGGTACAAATCTAAGTTACTACCACAGGTAATATAAACAAAACAATGCATAGGCTATTGCCAGATTAATTGTTATAGAATGGTAAACCGAGGTAGTCACAGGACAGAACGGACAGTATCTTGACTATCCTTACTCATGTAATGTTTTGGATAGAAGGTACACGATTTGCTTAGCCCAGGTACACGACTTGCTTAGATTGTTGTCTAGCAACTGTTAAGAAGAAACCAGCACAACGCTATCGTTAAACTCTTGTATGTTTGTGCTAGTTTTGGAATCACGGAAAATTGGATAATATTTCACGAACAACCACTTAGCTACTCTGTTCCACGCGTGTTGGTTGGGCAGTTTCTATGGAGAGGAATCCTTTCCAGCTTTTACGAAGACAACTCGAAGAAATCAGTGGTAAACTATGATGATAAACTATATTTATAAACCGACTGATAACTTTTTCTCATTTTTTTTATCTGACCAGTAGTTAGGTCAGTGTACATGGCATTCCATTTTACTATAATAAATCAAAATAACGAAGCTTAACTGATAGCTGTTTAGCATAAAGATCCCAGATATCTAACATATTATGTCGTGTGAAATCTAATAAACTAATATGGCTACTTCGGTATATTATATTGTTTTCAGTCGAGTTACACCGATATGGGTGTAAAAAAGGCTTTTTCATTTTCTGCTACCATGACAACAAATATAAGAAGATAAATCAAACCAATGTTTCAGTTTCATGTTATCAACAAAACAACGGGTCTGAAACTAAAAACGAAGTACTCTGCGAAAGGTATGTTCTGCTTTCACCACATCAACGCGTATGAAACTCGGGGGGAAGACGGGAACACTTTTCTAGTGGTCGATATGTGCTGTTCAGATCAGTCACCGTTGTGGCTCTTGTAAGAATATTTCAATTATATAACAGGTTTTTAGTTTGATCCTAATGTTCTTGGTGTATAAGTGTGTATATGGTATATCATGCATTTGTTTATATAATATACTCGCCGTAGTTAAAGAGTTACTGCTACCTGGTGACGTCACCAGGCAAACAGTTAAAGAATATGCCGCCCACCATGCCATATTATGCATTTATTTTTATATATTTATTCTACAGATATACAATATATTAGGCCTGCTCTAGATATTCCGGTATTTCGCTTTATAACAATACTGTCATTTCGTAAGCCATTTATCTTAAGTTTGTAATGAACAGCATTATTCTATTGTAGCAACACTAGCCATTTACGAGCCGAGGGTAAAGAAATAGAAAACTGGAATTTTAACCTCGATCGGAAGAAATCGGCTCGCCCAAGAAGATACGTAATTCCCCTTGACATTCCTTCAGATGCGTCTCAAGGTTAATGTATTTTATTTTTACTGAATTCGGTTACTGTTCGCAAAGCAAAATTAAAACAGTTCTGAAGTAGTTAATCTTATATTGTCGTCTTATCTCGTGATTTCCAATTAATTGGGAGTGGCGTGTTTTGCCATTGCTTTAGTCACGTGATTAAAGCGTTGAATTAGAATTAAGAAGTTCGTCGAATTTGTTTTATTGTGCAATTACACTGTACGTTGGTTGAGCCGCACTATTCGCAACAGGCTCAAACCTGGTTACTATTCGTGGGTGCAAAGCAACTGCTATACTATGTGTGGATGGCTCAGTTTCGCTTGAACACGAACTACTAATTCCTGACGAAATTGCTGATAGTAATGTAGTAATCGAGTTGCCACGTATCAACTACGATTATTACAATGGGCGAAAGTACAAGTAAGTCAATGTGTCAATGTTGGTTCGTTCGAAATGTTAAAAAAGTTTGATGCCCGTAATCTACTTTGTTGATATATATTGCACGTGATGTAACATAAAAGGTTTCACTACTTTAGAAAACATAGTTGTATCCAAGTTGTATATATTTATCCAACGTACACGTATTTACGCTGGCCATAGAGGCTTTGGTGAAGCGCATAAAAACTTTTGTTCCGCAAAGGTTAGTTGCCCGAACAGTGTGGTGGCGTCGTCTTGTTTTCCCCACCGCGGTACCAATATAATATATCTTTAATAAACGTCAGTGCTTTGCCTTTCCCCATGGATATTATTAAATAACTACTTTCAGCTATATGTACGGGGTTAAAGGCGCAAAGTTCGTACATGAACAACTTGTAAAGATAAACGTTGAAAAGAAAGAATTACTCGAGTGGGGTGAAACGGTAAATATTTTTTTATTGTGTTGTTTTATACCAGCATGGCCGTCCTAAGATAATCGGGAGCTAAAATATCTTTATTAAATTGGAAGACTCACGATTTATCTTATTTATGTTCTTAAAATTACTGGCTTTAATCTCATTACACCGATTCCGCTTGGTCTGGTTATCAGGCGTTCCGGTGGAATCGAATCCAGAATCAATTTTGTCTAAGAAGTTCCTTTTAATTACATTTTAGAACCTTTTTTACTCTCTTAATATAGGGCGTAATGCATCAACAACTTGTTTCTTTTACATTGTTAAAATACGTTTGCCGTTGTAACGGGTTTATATTATTTCCAAGGATAAATTTGCATCGGAGCCTGTCTTTGTTCCACGCCCTGATGCAACGGAAGAAGATGATGGAATTATCCTTTCCACCGTGATCAGTAAGTGCCCAGAAGACAAAACGTTTCTTCTTATATTAGATGCATCTACATTCAAGGAGATTGCCAGGGCCGAGGTAAATATGTGGTCGTCGTTAATTTTTAATTGTACAAATGTAATTTTTAGCCAAGCAGAGTAAAAAACATCTTAAATATATCTATAACATTGTCTAAAAACTATAATTGTTGAGTACGTAGTACAGTAATGGATTGTTTGTTGTATTTCACTCGACAATCATACTAAACATATTTTCTGCTAACTAAATAGCAACATACACATTTAGCTTCATCTTTTTTAGCAGCATAAGTATTACAAACGCGGAATGCTGTCATTGATTTAAATATATATACATATATTTGTTTATATGCTATTATGTATAATCGAAATTTTAGTCATAAACATTTTTAGGAACTAAACCTAAAAGTTTTTTAATTAACGATACAATTGTTGCAGGTTGATGCGAAACTGTCGTATCCTTTACACGGCAACTTTTATGAACGTGATTAACCCCTAGACCACAACCGATACAGATGTGTTACCTAGAAGTGTCTCCCAAAAATATGCACAATTCAGTCGTTTCTTCGGGGATTTCCCTAGAAGATCTTCTGAAATAACGCCTAAAAACATAACCCTTACATTTAAATTTTTTAGGTGGTATTTCTCCAAATAAAAAAAATTTGTATCTAGTTTCAGTTTTAGGTAAAACATCGCTTTTTTGGGTTCCGGGGTGTTAAAATTGTTACACCAGCTGCTGTAAAAATAAAACTAGCAGTGGCCATCTTTGTTTTTGCTTCTTCCGGTCATTTTCGAGAACTATATCAACGATATATGTATACTTGATTTTTGCAAATTACTATAGATATTTATTCAGTTTTTTGCCCTTGTTTCGTTTGTTATTCAGTTATTATTCGATATTCAGAAGAAATATTGCAACTTTGCGGTACTTTACGCCGAATATACTTGGAAGGATCAAAAATGTGGATCTGTAGCAAATATATAGTTGTGTCATTATTTATGTACCGCATGGTGTGCTTATCAGTAATTACTGGTTTCATATGACTTAATCTTCGGTTGTAAAACCGCTTTAACATTACTGCGGGTTTAAACGTTTCCAGAACTTCTTTTTTTCCATATTCTGTCATGCATCTTTGTTTTCGAGCCTGAATTAGTGTCAAACAGTATAGAACATGGCTCCTGCAGTAAACAGTTTAGAGAAGCCGAGTTCGGTGTTTTTTAAGTCGTGCCCGCATATATTGAATTCATCATATGCGTGTTTTATTGTACATGCATTTAATCAAGAATAAAAGAACCTTCCATTACGGAGTTTGGGTCGCAAGAGTGACAATTTAGTAAAGGTAGCAACAGAAGAACCCAATCAATTAATAAAAACGCTAGTTTGTAAAGCGACAACAAATTGCTTTAAAAGAGGAACGCAATCCATCGTAAGACACTGTGCACACGAGTAGTAAAGCATCCATAAGAAAAAGCGTGTCGCGGGAAAGCAATTAATGGCGGCTCATCGCACGAAAGGGATAATTGTCTTGTTATGCGGAGTGTTTTTCTTGTCATAAACGTGGTCACTTTAAAACTGCTTGTAAAGCGAAGAAACAATTACAACCGTTAATCACGCTAAAAGAACCGGATGGGTATATAGGAAGAATTTTTAATTTCGATGTAAAGTCACGAAAATAAAGAAAAGTCAAAACATGACCGATTGCGTGAGCGTTCGGGGCTCGGAGCATATTGCAAAAGTTGTTGGAAGACGATGATGCAAGATCAAAGCGCTCCGAGCGAAGACGAAGACTCACATTAAAATCCCGGTGCGTGGGAGGGAGCCAGTGTTTGTTGTTACTGGTAGAAAGGAGGACGTCGCAATAGCTCACTGAGAGGTTCAATCCGCTGCTGAACATTTAACACATATATGCGCAACTTATAGTCCGGCCCGTTGGTTAGTCCGGCCCGTTGGTTAGTCCGGCCCAATCGAAAGGTTGCAGGTGCGAAACTGGTCGCTCGCTAATCGGCTGTGTCCTTGGGCAAGGCACTTTACGGACATTGCCTGAATCCAGCGGATTAATGGGTTCTACCAAATTGAAGGAACGTGTCTATCATATACAGCACACTGCAATAGGTCCGGTAACCCGACGATGGGCGCGAGGTGATCTGACGATTGCCCGTGTGTTAACCCCCTTGGTTTTCCCATTCACGGGGATAAAGATGAATATCCTAACCTATAACAAACAAAAGATGATAAACTGTAAAACCAGCGCGACGTCAGATGGCGGCTGCTCATCCGGAACCATTACCCTGGAAGTTCAAGTCTCCTAAAGAATCGTGGGGTTGGTGGTGGGGCCCAAAGGGGCGACCATCAAACGAATCCAGCAGCAGACCCACACGTACATATTGACACCGAGTGGCGATAAAGAGCCAGTGTTCGAAGTCACGGACCTCCTCGAGAACGTGGAGAAAGCAAAAGCCGAAATCGAGGCCTGCATCGCCACGATAAAAAAAAGCGGCATCTAACAACACAGCATCAACGAATAATTCAAGAATACCGGTCTCCGGATGGAGACGTTTTAGCCTATTTTTTTGTCTCCATACTTTCATTATCCTTTAAAGGGTGATGTAGTAATATTCAAGATATCTATGTAATGCCGGCTATATAACCCAGAGGCATCTAGAACTCTCTCGTTGATCTTTCCATCTCGAAACACTTATAATAAAGGACGTATATTAAAAAAAACGTGTGTTGAACACTACAACCAGGATTGCGATTGATGCAAAACATTTTGGTAAAATAACTTTGGTCTGTTAAATAAATATTGTAGTAATTCCTGAAATACAATTATTTGCTGGAAATATAAGTTATTACGTTTTCTAATGGTACAACAATTATGGGGATAACCGATGTACATGCGGATTTTTAGTGTTTTATATTCATATTGATACTGCTGGGGAGTATTATATCATAGATGGGGAAACCCTAGCTCGCCATTGCCTTTTTTCTTTTTTATTATTTGACTGTTTGACTTGCAAATGTAAGGAGCGTGTTATACTAGCCCCCTTTTCTAATATTTTGTAAAACAATTAGGCATAAGCTATACTGGTATAATATGTAAATGAATTTTAAAAGTATTCCCCTCTGCACGTCTTCCCACTGTCCCGCAAAATAGGTGTGTTCGTTCTGTCCCCTGTCCAGCAGAACTGTAAAATAGTAAGTTGCCCTGCTCATCCAGCTTAGTGAAGACCAGCAAAGGTGGTATTTTGTACAAAAAATCCACATGTCATCAGCAGACAGTTCTGGCCTGTGTCATTGTCAAACTTCTCATACCTACCCAATACCCATATGACATTACTAAATGGGATAAGAAAGTAAATCCTTAATATTTTGTATGACACATGGATTTTCTGCACAAATAATAATATTTCACAAAGAAATAACTAGGCTACTTTTCACTCTTGTAGACAAGCGTTTGTTTATAAAATGTCATTTTAAAGTTATTTATGAAGTGTCTGACCAGTGAATATCAAGTAGTGTAGTATGCTTGCACAACAACCAATAAAACTCTTCCAGACTTTTCAAACATTGTCACATGTTGCCAAGATTACATTTTCATCATCATGTAGAGCATCAGGCCATCAATCCAAGCCGACATTCAGGTAGAAAACAAACAAGGGAATAACACTTCTGGAAAATGGATGATGCTCATTTTCCCAATAAGCTCGTTTGGGTTGGGTGTTTGGCAGTGGCAAAGAAAGAAATGGAAACTTAACCTTATTCAAGAACTTGAACGTAAAACAAGTAACAATCCAGTTTCGTTTCCAGATGATTTAAACGAACTTAAAAATCTAGAGTATTGTCCATTAATTGTCCGAGGGAAATTCGATCACTCCAAAGAACTTTACATTGAACCCCGCTCAATTATTGAGCGAACAGATAAAACTCCAGTTGATGCTGGCTCGATGATGTCAGTTAAGAAAGATATTGGACTTCTAGTCATCACACCATTTCATCTAACTGACCGTGGTATCACCATTCTAGTCAACAGGGGGTTTTGTGCCCAGACATCAAAAAGATCCTCGAACCAGGCGTGAAGGCCAAATTGAAAAGGAAGTAGAACTTACAGGCTTGCTTCGGCACAATGAAACACGACCACCTTTGTCACCCAAGAACATTCCAACACGAAAACCAGTGGTTTTACAAGGATTTGAATGAAATGGGTTCATTAACTGGTGCCCAACCAATCTTGTTGGATGAATTACCAGAATCATCCGTCCCTGGTGGACCAATTGGTGGCCAAACACGCATAAGTTTAAGAGATGAACATTTGTCGTATATGATAACCTGGTTTTCTTTGTCTGCAATAACCACCTATATGTGGTACATGAGATTTGTAAAATAATGTTGCTGCTAAAAACGTTATCATTAAATCAATAATGATATTAAATTTAAGCTCTTATTTCTTTGTTTTCAGTTAGCAGAATAATCAATTCACAAATTTACAGATCAAACCAATTATTTTCAGTACAATCTAAGACTCATGCCTCAATTTTAAACTATTTTTTTGTGACTGTATTTAAAATTTTATAAAATTGGAACTTCACTGTTATCTTCACCTGCAAAAACAGTGGCCAAACTTATAGCTTTCACCTGTTTGTTTGCTGCTGTTGCTGCTTTTTACTATACTAAATTTATGTAAGTTGTGATTTTTAATTTAAATAAAAAAATTGCATCAAGTAAGTTTTACTATTGCATTATAGCAATGGAAAAAAATTCTTAAACTCTAGTATAAGTAGTATATATAATATGGTAAACAAGTGTTCTAGTCTTCAGTGGCTTTGGTCCAACCATAAACCTTTTGGACTTTTTCAAAAATGATATTTGAGTGGGGTAGTCCACATTATTTCAACCTGATATTATGTTGCAGACAAGACCAAATTAAAGTTGAGAAATCACCACCAAAAGCCACCATGTCGATTACCAAAGATATGTTCATTCATAAATCAACCATAAAAGCCACTGCTTCTGTAAGTTCTTCCCAAATTGATAGGTCCCTTTTCATTAAACTGTATTTTCTTGCAGGTCATATTTCTGCATGGATTAGGAGACAGTGGGTATGTTTTTAATCTCCTTTTTTAAACTATCACTTATTTTCTTCACTAAAACAAATTAATTAATTTTTAAAAAATCCTATAAATTCATTATTCTGTTGTGAAAACCTTTGGTGTGTTTCATTTATTAATGGTCATTTAACACACGGCAATCGTCAGATCACCTTGCGTCCACCTTTGGGTTAACACAGCTATTGCAGTGTGTGGTGTATGATTTAAATGTTTCTTCAATTTAGTAGAACCCACCAACAAACTAGGGACCGGTTTCGTTCCTGCAACCCTATGCTAAATGGTCAAAGCAAGTCTATTTCATAGCCACATACAGTCATCAGTAATAACAAACCAATATGTTTTATATTTACCACATCCCACTTAAGATTATTGGTTTAATTTCAGAGCTGGGTGGTATGAAGGATTTGGTCAGATTAAGAAAAGCCATGTCAGATACATTTTCCCAAATGCGTATGTTTTAAATTTCTTTTTTTTTATTTTTATATCCAAATTTTGTCATTTAGTTCTATTTACCCAAAAAACTTAATTTGATTGTTATTTTAAATGATAGCTTCATTAACTTTGTTGTATCATATGACTCGTACCGACATATGTGACATTCTAGATGGTGACACAGGGTATATTCTACAATTCCACTGGTGGTTTTAATATAAAGGTATCAATGTAAAAACAATACAATATTTTGATATTTCAGTCCTTCAATGCCGGTGACTATGAATGGTGGATTTGTCATGCCATCATGGTAAGATTATAATGTTACATAATTTAAAACATGGTGTATTATTGTATAATATACATACTATACTAATGTTATAGCATAATTTAAGCAATCAGCTATGATAGTTTGCTGCACTGCATGAACATATAGCAAATATGGATAAGACAATTTCTTTATATATTAATATCAGTCTGAAGAACCTTACCCAAAAACTTAGTCAAATTGTTTGGCTGAATAGCTTGCTTGGTAGTGTACATCTACATGCACTCATTGGATATCGACTGAACCAAGTGGATTAATGGATTGTTACCAAATATCATAGGTATGATCTGAAAGGCTTGGGGCCTAAAAGTGAGGAAGATGAGAAAGGAATCAAAGCTTCTGCTGCAAAGGGTTACTTTGTCTTTCTACTTTTTCTGTGAAACTCATCTGTTTAGCGTTAAAAATATTAGACAAATATTTATAGATTAAAATTACACTTATTGTTTTTGTCCAATTTTTTATTGGCAATTGAGGGAAAACATTTCTAAATTTTCCTTAATCTGTGATGCATCTCTTGTAACCTATGCCTGTCTCCCAGCTCTGGTTTTGGGTATAAACATTAATATTCTATTCAAGCACTCAAAGTTTTTCTTCATGAAGTTTTTTTTATTTAGTTCGTGCAATAATTGAAAAGGAAAAGAGTGATCATGGCATTCCAAGTGAGAGAATTATGCTCGGCGGGTTCTCTATGGTAAAGCATTGGTTATTGTGTAATTTTTAAACCATTTGTGTTTTCATTTAATGTATGCTTTTGATTTCAACAACATTATTGGAATTGAAGTATTCAATAAATGCTCTAAACGTAACTTGAAATCAACATAGTTTTTCTTATATGTTATTTGACTTTTACCTCTAAGGTGTGTCTCTATAGAGTAATGATAATAAATCGCTTGATACGACAATTGTATATGCAATAAATGAAGACAAGTTAAGGAACAACATTGCCAATTATCTATGGCTGTATACCTCGTTTATCACTAAGTGGGTTGATGTATATCAAATTATATTAATAACAAGTGCTTATCACACTTTGCAATACCTCAGCCTGACTGTAAACACGCAAAAAGTTGCCAATACGCTGAATGCACTGAGCTTTTTAAATCATTTAGTTTATTTAAAATCTTAATATTTTTACAAGGGTGGAGCATTGGCATTATACACCGCTTTCACACACCCAGAGCAACTAGGGGGAGTAATAGCACTCAGTTCCTATCTGCCTCTACACCAGTCCTTTATTAAAGTAAGTGGTATAACTTTCTTAACCTACCTACATACGTAAAATAGTTTTTCCAATACTGACCTTCTCCAGCCATAATTACACAATCGCTGATTGTATGTAAATTTGCGTTATAGGGGCTGGATGGACATAACCTCACTGTCCAGAGGTGCCCTATTTTTCAAGGCCATGGGACAGCTGATAATATGCTTCCTGTCAACTTTGGTCAATTGAGCCATGAAGTAATGAAACAAAGCCGTGCTGGTCTTAAAACTGAATTTAAACTCTACAACGGCATGGGACACCAATCATGTCCAGAAGTTAGTAGATCACTACTTCACAATCCATATAGTAGTTATGACCTTGTGCAGGCAGTTTTACCATGATGGTTCTGTTTGATACTCCCATAATAGTCAGATTTGTCTGGTGGGTAAGGCCGTCACTTTTAAGCTGAAGGGTTGCAGGTTTGAAAGTGGTCGTTAGCTTGTTGGTGGTGTCCTTAGGCAAGGCACTCGACGAGACATTGCCTGCTCATTAATGGGTTTCACTACATTGAAGGAACGTGTGAATTATACACAACACACTGCAATAGCTCCGGTAACCCAACGGTGGGCACGAGGTAATTTGACGATTGTCTATGTGTTAACCCCTTGGTTTTCTTATTCACCGGGATAAACATGAATATCCTATCCTATATACAATAAATCTCTGATTTGTGCAATACCTGCGCCCCAGCCAATTTCTTATTCTAACAGTGAGAGGTTTTTTTTGTTCGCACGTAATTTATTTTACATCCAAAGGAAATGAATGACGTTAAGAACTTCATCAACAAGTGCTTGGCATGAAGATCGATGAAAGAACCAACCACTGCAAAAGAAAAGAATAAAATGAGAGAATTTTTACTCGTGCACTGTTTGTCACATAGCGGCCTTAAATGCATATGAATTAAATTAGTAGATTTAAATTACTTCTTTATATGGATTTTCAATTAAAGGAATTATTTTGATGATACTCAATTTTCAACATTTGTTTTCACAAGATGCAGGTAATACAGCACTACGGCTTAATGCATTTGTATTTGATTTATTTTTCAAAAGTCGTACTATAGGGTAGCTATATCGTTGATATACATTTTCCGGGACCCTGTATGAATTGAATAAAAGTACATCAATAATGTGCGCGAGTAGAAAATAGTCAGATTTCGTTGCGCCCATCGCCGAGTTTCCGGGCCTCGTGCAGTGTGATGAATACGACGAAAACGTCCTACCAATTTGTTGCACCAATTTAAACTAATGGGTTAAGACAACATCCACACATATCCCCGTTTTAATCTGACTCTTTCTACTTACGCCCTTACCAGTAGGCAAGATTCGCGGGGAGTCACGATAAAGAGAGTTAAATATTTTTTTTATATGACGAAACTTAATTATTTGAGGTTTGAATGTGATTTAAAAGAAATGACGTCGAAAATTAATTTAAACGTACTTCAGCAGGTTTCACTCTATTTTTATAACAAGGCCGCCAATAGGTTAATAATAAGCACTTGTATTTCAAATATCTGTTGATAAATCCTATGAAGATACCCTATACCAATCAAAATAGAAATGACACCTCCATACAGTACGAAGGGAATATTACTTGTCACATCCGCCAGCATTTTATTTGTCCATTTGGTTATATATGGTCATTCAAACGATGTCTCACTAAATTGCCGACTCCATGCAGAGTACAACAATGATTTCCGTAATACCGTCGACGAATATGTTCGTTTGCGACATCTAAGGAACTTCGGTCAGTCGTTAAAATATTACAATATCGAGTAAGAATTAAGACAAGGCCAATTATGGTAAAAAACGCGAAGTTGTAGTGTTTTTTATTATCAATTTTGATTTTCGGCAGGAGAGAACATGTTTCACAGCAGGCTAATTGCCCAACACCAGAAAAAAAAGTACGAAAATAGAAATAAAAAGCCTGCAGAACAAGTACAATGTGCATGTATGTGATTTAAATACTACTTGTTCAAAAATATGGCATTACATATTTGAAACCAGCCATTTAATTTGCGAAATTTTAATGGATATGCTAATTGCGCCAATAATATCGGAAGCATTAAACCGATTATTCTCCCGATCTCTCCAACGTAAACTTTATCTGACAAACGGGGCTGACACTCAAAATCGTGCCAAAGAAAGCATCGTTAATTAGACCGAGTTAAGCATTAAAGCAGATAATTTGAGTAAGAGACCATCATCGTAAAAAAATGACAAAGTTGTTTTAGTAAGTGCCAAACTGGTTAGGTTGGAAGGTTAAGAGTTGGGGATAGGATCAAGAAACTTTATTTTAGATCTAATGCTACTAAAGCATCGGACCCGTTTGATTTATAAATCCCCATACGGCGTAAACAGAGTAAAAAAGAAATAAACAGAGAAATATACAACAAACAATTTTTAATGTTCTTGATTTTGTGTGACGTCATTGATTTCGATCCGTGAATGACCCGGCAAATATAGATCTGCCTCGGTAAACAACACTATGTATTTTACATATAGACCGTGCAAAACCAAATGAAAGCTTTAGTTCAAATGTATTTTTGCTTTCAAAAATACCTTGAATTTTGTAGCAATAGAATTTTGTGCTATTTTGTAGTTTCTTTTGGCCATTTATAATCGATAAAAGTTGATAAAATGCACTTCGCGATCGACAAGGTTTCCATTTAGCGAAGTGTTTTTCCTACTGTCAACCAGTTTATGAGTTTAAAAATAAGATCTAGACAAGAGTGGCCGTTTTAAAATATCGCGGTTTTGAAACGACGGGTAAAAACAATTTGCTTTCTCGCACTAATGGATTGTTGCATATGGTCGCACTAATGGATTAGTACATGTTTGATGTTTTATTATTTTGACAGCTGGTGCGACAGTCGATTAAAAATTCATGTGAACAGTTGTACAGAAGTTTCAAATTTTGATAAAATTATTTTGACTTGCCGCGCACGTTAGTCCGACACATTCATGCATAATTTAAAAAATAAACGTACTAAACGATATTTTTTTGTCTCAACTAATTTATAGTGAACTTAACTGAATAATCGAAAATTGTCACGAAAAACGCAAAAAAAGTTTTGTTATCGTTTCAAAGTTTTCAGATTAATAATTGATTACCACCAAGTCACCACACACTGTTACGGTGCCTGGAACCACAGTAGGATAAAAAAAATATTTGTTTTTAAGTCTTATTATCTTAAAGTTATATTAAATAATTAAGTCTTTGGCTATACGTGCCCATATTTATAATACATACCTTATACTAATAAAAGTAAACAAAATTCTATGCAAATCTGAAAGATCACAAAATAAAGTTGCATTATTATCCTTTTAAAGTTTAAAGAATATCGTATTTTTTTGGATTTTTAAGGATACTGTTAGATTGGTTCTCAACAATAAAGCCTTCTTCGTTAGTAATAATACAAATAAAAGCAAAAGTCAACAGAACGACTGTGGTTAAACTGAGTATTGGATACGGCAGGTCGCGTTTGTGAGATCATTAGAAGTTGATCTTCTCAGATAAATATTTTACGAAGAAACTTAGCGAACCGAAGAAGGCACTTACGCAAATTAAAATTTCAATCTCGCAAATAATGGTATAAAGGTGTATGAACCCCTTTAACGTGAGATAAGTGTACAGCAGAGCAAAGTTCGAAAGTTGTCGAATCGAATATAAAAGCAGAATGTACAATTCCCCATAATTTGCGGAAAGCATGTTAGTGCTTTTGCTACAAGTGCAAACTTTGTCAAAAAATAATGCATGTGACTTTGCCTTGGTCTGTTAAAAAACATAAATACAAAATAATATTTTGGTATAAGGTTTCTCGTTTGGTTGCATTCTTTCCATTCATTTTACTAAGGCCATATTATGATCGAATATTTATGAATGCAACATTCAGTTAGGATTTGTTTGTAATACATCCTCCGTAACAGTAGATTTTTAATGTAATATATTGATTTTATAATGAAACCGCCCTGTGGCAGTTTGCAAAAAACGGTTCGTTTGTGCACATGAGAAGTAATTAGTCATTGTGCAACGCGCGCCAACAAAGACCGCCGATATTGCGGTTATGCATTTAATTAATGATAAATGGCTGTATGCGCTGCGGCTTCGTCACTATACTAAATTTTCCGACCCACCGCCAGATTAATGAATTTTAACTGAGGCGTTGCTTTATATTAGAATTTGGTGTCGCAGCACCATAACCAGAAGCAGGTGTAACCGGGAAAGCAACACAGAGTACCCAGGGCATCCTTTATTTTAGCTTGTGCTCATATTAAAGGGATACGTTTTTAAAAACATTTTTTTTAAGATACTAATTTAACTTTGACTTGTGATCCTAATTTGTTTAAATTTTTAGCTTTTATCGTGTCCTCGTTTAAGGACAAATATTATTGTTAACAGGATCCAACAAAGAGGTAGTTTCTGGTATAACATGTCATATGATTTATTATAAAAATTAAGAAATAATGATAGCATAAATACATTTCTTTTGAAAACCTTCTTTTTAAATCTTTTTTTCGGTTGTCCTGGTTTTGGTTCTAGAAAGCGCAATATTCCTGTATTGTTGGACTATTGGAATTATACAGTTCTTATTCAAAGTTAAGTTGAAGTTCTGCCGTTGGTGTGAACGAGCAAACATTTGTTTTGTTTAACATAAGACGCATCTTTTGTCCTTTTTTGCCTATTTTAGTCAAAAAACGATTCATTATCATTTATTTATTTAAGTTGTGTATTCGATTCGTGGATATTTTCTCCGTAGTCAGAACCATTCAATTTGGTTTTAGCGTGCTCTCCATAGTCCCACGTCATAACGTACGCAACTGCCCATTTCTCCTTGAACATTCTTTTCCGGCAAAGCTCATTGATCTAGAAAAAACGTTTTACTTTGGCACAGTGTTCAACCGTGAAACTTACAAAGCACACGATAAAACGAAATTGGACAATTTGTTTGACACTCTGGATATGTGTGTAGTTTTATTAAAAAGACAAGTCTGGTGTAATAAGAACAGTTTTGTATTACAAAAGTTAAAAATAGAACATTGAATTATTATGCAAGGAGTTTCTGCTGTACGTAGACAGACTGTTTACTATTAGTTTATTCAAGTGTGTTTGTTATTGAGATCTTCACGCATGTACTGTGTGTAAAATATTCGTTGGAATGCTAGTATGACGAAACGCATCATCTTACCCATACAAACAAATACCGTAAACGTCAAAATAAGTTGTAAATACTTTATATAATTGCTAAAATGGGACAAAATTACCCTAATTAATCAGGTGACATGTTAAATATAAGAGTGAGTATACCTTGCTGTGAACTTTCTTGTTAGCCCTTCTATTGCTTCCTGCGTAACTTCCGTGTGTCCAAATTTAGACCTTACACAGGAGTTATTGTTCAGGAAAGGCTTTGTAAGTATCAGTATACATTTACTATAAGCCTTATTGTTTTTTAATGTGAAATAATCTATTAAGCCAACAAAATCTTAGAGAGTATAGGTCTATAGATAGTTAGTAGCCAAGTTAATAACAGGGGTAAACCACTCAACCCGTATATGCCGCTTGTACGTCCATTAAGTGATCATCAACTGTTTGGAAATCATGTACTGCCGTTGATTAGGATTCCATTCAGACATATTTTGTTCGCTTTTCGTTATGTGTAAGTTTCTACACGATCGTCTGTTATCAGATTTTATTTAAAAATCTAACAACAATGTAAATATCGATCATTTAAGCAAATTAGCAGAAATGGATCGTCTCAAATTAACTTTTCTGTTCTTTATGGGTAAAAACAAGTATTTGTCTGCAGAACTTTCAATTTTCTTTATGTCGCTATGCTTTCAAGATAATCAGGGCAAGTTTTATTTTGTTAATTATTTCTCTCCGTTGTTTCGGATAACACGCAAGGCGCTTTGATTGCTGCTTGATTGAATTAGCAACGAACGGCTGAGTTTCAGATTACTGCGCTGTCGGGATGTGCATAGCTGTCGATTTCATATTATTCTAACGTCAAGCAACTACAACGTTTCCATATTTTGCGTGAGTAGACGGGTCTTCCGTACATAAACTGGCTCCTAATACTGCACTGTAAAGGAGTATTACCATAGCGTTATTTTCAAATCATTTGGATTAAGCATACCTAGTTTGTAAGATGTTTTAGTATTCTTTTTACAGCACCGCAGCGGCGGTTGAAAAAGGGTCACCGCTAATATATTTTTTCGAAAAAAGTGTCCCTACTTTTTACGCGTATTGATTAATTTTACCAGTACTTGCAAGATAAGATGATGGTAGAAATTTAGCCAGACATATGGACCAGCATTTATTTAAATTAATTTGATGAGCATTTTCTAGCTGATTGTTTCTTTGCATTTTTATAATAAAATTTCACCATTTTCATCACAGCATTGGGCGAACTTTAGGTTTAAAATGAAAACGACTTTGCTTCTATTTCTTTTGTTTGTTTATTTTCATCAACTGGAAGCTGCGTATTATCCCATCCTACCATGCGCCAATAACACCGGCCGATCAAGCACGGGGTGTTCTTCAAAATGCGTGAAATATGAGCCGTATCACAGTAAGGAACTCCATAATTTGAAATATTGATGTGATTATAATTCAGCTAAAATTGTTCAAACAACTTGACTAAATTGTTCCAATTTCCTAATTATACAAATGAAAGCAATTCGATAAGCTAGGGACAGTTTGCAATTTTAACAAATTTTACACGACATGTCAATTAATTTGATTCGATTTATTATAGACAATTTTCAGCTGCAAATTTCCAATGCTTATAGTTTTAATAGTAATTAACAATGTGGTTCTTATTATTACCTAAAGGCGAAGTCAAAATAATCTACCTTTGTCCAATTTCGACTGCACTCGCTTGATCTAACCACTGTTAAATAGTTACTACATTTAGTTTTATTCAATTTATTTTATATAGCACCAGGAAGAAAGTCGTACTATTGCAGAGATTTGCACTGCGAGTTTGAATTTAATTTAAATAATTTCTCTTGGACATTTGACGAGCAACGTTGCTCTGGTTTGAAAAATGCAAAAATATCTGTTGTACTATTCAGAAACGGGTAAGTTTTATCGGTATACAAAAGAAACGATGAAAAGTTTACTGCTTTTTGTCGTATATATATAGAGTTCATTTTAAGTTCCACTGTTTATTATTTGATTTAATAAAAACAATTGTGTTTGTCGTTTATATAAAAAAAAGAGCGGTTGCACCCATCTAGCAATATTTTTGTCATTTCGTATAGGATAAGTTTTTACTACCAAAGAAGGATACTAGGCTGAGTTCTGAATTCTATAGCTGAATTCTGTAACCGTGCGATACGATTTTTTAATATATAAAAAACAATTAAGGTCATTGATTTAGCCCATAAAAGGATACTTAAAGAACATTGTACCAATTATTTTTATTCCAACTGAATTCTATAACTTGTTCACATAGTAATATTGCAAAACTTTGTTACGTTGTCTTGTGTCAATCGTCAATATTATTTTCCGTTTCTTATTTTACTTTAAAGGGAAACAGAGCATCGTTTCATTGAAGGTTGCTGCGATATTTCTTTGTCGCAAAAATCCTGTACTCCACTTGAATGCTTGCCCGGTATTGGCGGCACCCTTTATTATTTTGTGAAAAAAGAAGATTTGTGTGTAAAGTATCTTCAGAAGAATACCCCAAAGTGTAAAAATATATGTAAGGATGAAGCAGGAAGTACAGATCTTAGGTCTTGCAATCCACACAGTGAGTAATTTTTATTAATGTGTTACTTATCTTATAGAATATACCGGAATATTTGTCACAAAGAACTTCATGCTTCATAATTTCCAAAGTGTTGAATTTAAGCTTGAAATAATTTCTTATGTGATTTGAATTTCCAGAAAAAAATACAAAAATCCCGTTTGAAATATTTTCTTTATTTTATGTAATAACAAGGCATATTGAATTAACAGTAAGTGACAAATACAGAGCTTTGGTATTTAATATATTACTAGATAGAGTGGGTTAATATTTTAACGGTCACACAATTGTACTTTTATAGAGGATTCCAAAACAGACCAATCGTTTGAACCAATCTGTGCAACAAATGCAGAAGATGAGAAGATTTTTCTGGAACGAGGAGGGGCGAATTGTATAAAATACGATCCTAAAACTGAAAGCTTTGTATTTAGCAATCTTACTCGCCTGCAGGGAACGAGTAAAAATGGTTACATTTTTTCACGTCGAATTACCAAATGGAAGTCCGTTCCTAATACGACTTGTCTGTTCTACTTAAAACAAGGTAAATAAACTCAACTGTCAATTATTTTGCTTTTACTCCGTTTTATTCCAACACACCCAGTTAACTGTGCATTTTTCCTAAGCGTCTAAAAATAACAGTCGTTCATGAAATAATGACGGTTAATACAGCAGGAAGTCAGTAGGATTACGCGTACTTGCAAGTTCAATGCGTATTATAATCCCAATTGCTAAAATTGTAAACCCAAGTTCAAAAATACGGGTTTGCGTCATGGTTCGTTGAACGTTACAATGTTTAAATGGTGTTTTGTTAATAACACAGAAAGAGTCTTTCAACTTGAAAGCGATCGAAAATTCTCCGTGTACGACGTGCTGTTTGACCGTAAAGTATACGAAATTGATTACGGACATCTGCGCGAAGAAGAACAGGGTTGTATTGTTCAACATTTCTCAAAGTTAGAGTCTTATTTCGACATGACATCGCCAAACAACGATTACATCTGCATGAAACACTGGCTCGGTCGACAGGAATACTTCATTTGCATGGAACCCAATGGTACGCTATATGAAATAGGTTTAAAATTGTATATATTGTGTTTTTTAAAACAGGAAATTATGTATAAAACAATACCTCAACATTTATAATAACCGGATATTAAGTTTTAGCATTGAAGTTTTGTTTAATTTTCGAGGTTTCCTTATGTGGAATATTGCTTCATAGTACATGAACGATCCGGTAAGCCTACCGAAGTGTCGGGCCACCTTCAAGTATGGATATTGCCCGTTTTGTCTTCCGTTGTTGGCATAATCTTTCTCTCCTTCGTCGCGTACTTCGCCTTTCCTCGGTGTGCGTTGCAGTTGAAGTTGTTCAAAGAAGCGAAAAGCATCGACCCGGTCACCCAAGTAAGCTTAATGAGATTTAAATAAATACCAAAGTAAACTAAACTTAAATTCGACCATCAGGTTTATCAAATCTCGCATCAAAATTAATAAATTTTACGAAGTTATTCGAAGCATTATTTTTAAAGTTGTATATATATATATATACAACGTGCGCGTGTTTTTTAATAAAATTGATGGTCGACTTTGTGTCAAGTTTACCTAACTGTAGTTTACCTAACAAAATTAACAACACATTATTTTTTTGGCAGAAAATGTTTTCCCCAACCGAACAAAAGCAAACGTTTTGTGATATTAATGAAAAGGAAACGTTTGAAAACGATTTTGAAGGTACTTGCTCTGTTGCAGACTGTCATTGTTATATATTATGCGTTAATGTGTCTTTATTTTAGAATTTAGATTGTAATGGTGCAACAACGCCATTTTACAATTTATTTAACTCAAGAAAGCCGATTTCCCGTGTTATTTAATACACTGGTATATCGTTTAAATTCGCCAACCGTAGCTTGTGATAATTGTAAAATTAGTCGCTTCGCGTTTAAACTATATTTTATTTGATTCAATAGTTCGTTCCATTTCAGTGCCACATAGTTAAAAACATGACACTGCGTTGCATTACAGGTGTTTCATTTATGCCGCCTCAGGTGAAAGAAACAAAGAAACAAGAACAGAAAAAAGATCCTTTTCCCCATGATGTTTACGGTACGAGTGTATTTATCATTAATGGTAGTTCTTTATAATGTTTATGGCAGCTATTACTTAAAATAAAGTAATGGTTACAATCATTAAATTTCCTTTTATTTTCCGGATAACCATGGTAAACATGCAGTAGCAGAGATGGATATCCGATGTTGTCAACACCTATGACTTTATAAATAAACGTATTTTGTAATCAAAACATGTTGTTTCTCTACAGACGCACCGAATGCCTCCCAAAATGAAAGTTCCCATTCCCCAGCAATTGGTGAGAATTGTACGCAGTTTAAATTAGTTTATATTTTCTACTTATTATCTTTCTCAGGATATCTGACAAAGCTGGATATGATGGCTACAGATAAAGAAGACATGATTTCCCCAACAGACACTAGAATGTTCGTCGATTCTGGTATCACGAGTGGCGGTGACGTTAGTACTGGTTCTTGTGAAGACCGGGTGTCCATGTTTACAACCAGCAGCCCAAATACTGCCAGATCGCCGGACAGCGGAATCCCCGGAGAAGATACAAAGTTTAATTTCGACCACCCCGCAAGTTTGGATTTATTGATAGGAGGGCGCATTTGCTCCGAAAGTAAAGATAGAGCACAAGAAAACATCACGAAGCGCCAAACCACATTGCCATTGATAGATACTGCACCACCGTGTTCGTCGAAGTGGACATATCCACTGGAAGAAACTAACAAACCAATGCAATGTGCCACAATGCAAGTTTCAAAACAAGCGAATTTCGTCCAATGCGTTCCCAAAACAGGGGACTATCTTAACAAATTCTAACAGTCGACCTCTACATCTGCAACACTTTCACCATGCTGTTTCACAAAGAAGTATATTATGGCATCTTGTAAAAAAAGTCGTTGGTGTCACGGCGATTTTTTAACGTTTTCTACGCTATTTTGGCGTAAGCTACCAGCAGGTAGCCAACTATAACTGGAGTATTTTAATGCATTGTTTTCAACTTACATTTTATAGTTGAATATAGGTTCTTGTTCTTAAATGAGTAACTTAAAATAATTACATTGTGATTTTGTACATATTTATTAGTTTTACTTTTTTGCTTTACGTTTAACCAATCAATCATGTTGTGGTCAATTTGCTGTTCTCGTTCACTGCATAAAATGTATTGTTGCTATGTATGTTTGCTATGTATTTTTTTTGTATTTAAAAAAACTTATCGTTCTTCGAGCAGTTGCGTTTTTACTTAAGGTATGGTCATATCTCACAAATTGTTTTATAAGTTTCCACCACTTTTAAAAGTTATTTCTCTGTATTGTAATACAATTTCCAGGTCTAGGCTATCTAACGACCTTCAAATGTTTGTAATTTGAAGATGTATATGGTTTTCAAATTAAAAATGTTAAGTTTTGATATTATATATAATACAAGAAAAGCAACGCCTGTTAGTGTCTGCAGATCTCTATAATCCTGCGAATAACTGAATGTTTAACCAAGCTAAGTTTTGAACCCATAATTCAATATAAACGCTTAAGATCGTCACAAAAATCGATTTTGATATAAAAATCTGCATATAAAAACACTAACCATTCGGCCATAGAATCGTTTGAAAAAAATAACCGCCATGTTACGAGGCAAAGTGCTCTACTTTTTACAATAATAAATCAAGGCTCCACCTATCATAAGATATTTTTCGGCCTAGATTAGGTATTTTCTAAAACAAGCTGATATTCTAACAGTGTTTTCTTTCGCAGACAGCATCTATGTTGGCCACTGTATGTACTAAAATTTGTCCCTTTAGTTGCAACAAACCGTAGCGACAAGGTATATATTGAGTGTTAGTCCCCAGGAATAATACTATGAGTTGTTAACATGTGTAGAGCTTTATTTATTACATTTTATGCATTATTTCTTATATATTTATTTTAACATGCTTAGTCCTAACTGCTCTTGTCAATCAGGTTCTGGTGGGCTTCTTACATTTTTTTAACTTTCGTTAGGTGCTTGTCTGGTTCATTCTCATCATTTGAGTGTTTTGGCTTGCATATGTAGAGGTAAGAACGGGCCTCTTTCGTTCGGCCTAAAAATATGTTTTCTTTTTGGATAGGATATTCATGTTTAATCCCCGTGATGGGGAAACGTGTGAGAGTTATATATCCCATGGTCAATTTTCAGATTACCTCGCGAACACTAACCATCAAATTATCGGTGGTCTAGCGGTTAAGTGCGTCGCCTTTCAATCGAAAGGTTGCAGGTGCGAAACTGGTCGCTAGCTAGTCGGTTGTGTCCTTGGGCAAGGCACTTTACGGACATTGCCTAAACCCAGTGGATTAATGGGTTCTACAAAATTGAAGGAACGTGTCTATCATATACAACACACTGCAATAGCTATGGTAACCCGCGACGATGGGCGCGAGGTGATCTGACGATTGCCCGTGTGATAACACCCTAGGTTTTCCCATTCACGGGGATAAATATGAATATCCTATCCTATCTCCTTACACCGCCAGGTTACCTAAGCTTTTGCAATGTCTTGTGTGTTTTCTTTAGTTTTAGTAGAACCCACCACCAATTCACTTGGTTCAGACGCTGTATGTTCGGTAATCATTTGTATATATATATATATATATATTGTAAAATCGGTTTTGCAGATTATATCTTTATAAAATTTACTTTTTATTCAGCGATCCAAATAAGGTGTTTGAAAATTGTACAGAAGTTTTAAATGGTGAGTTTGATAAAATTATTTTGACTTGCCGCGCAGGTTAGTCCGACAAATTCATGCATATTTTAAAAAATAAACGTACAAAACGATATTTTTTTGTCTCAACTCATTTATATTGAACTTAACTGAATAATCGAAAATTGTCACGAAAAACGCAAAATAACGTTTTGTTATGGTTTCAAAGTTTTCAGATTAATAATTGATTACCACCAAGTCGCCACACAGTGTTACGGTGCCTGGAACCACAGTCGGATAAAAAACATATTTTTTTCCAAGTCTTATTATTTTAAAGTTATATTGAATAATTAAGTCTTTGGCTATATACGCGCCCATGCTTATAATACATGCCTTATACTAATAAAAGTAAACAAAATTCTATGCAAATCTAAAAAAATCACAAAATAAAGTTGCATTATTATCCTTTTAAAAATATCGTATTTTTTCGTCCGTAACAATAAAGCGTTCTTACAAATAAAAACATACGTCAACAGAACGACTGTGGTTAAACTGAGTATTGGATACGACAGGTCGAGTTTGTGATACTATTAGAAGTTAATCTTCTCAGATAATTCGTAGTTAGTCCATAATATTTTATACGAAGAAACTTAGCGAACCGAAGAAGGCACTTACGCAAATTAAAATTTTAATCTCGCAAATAATGGTATAAAGGTGTATGAACCCATTCGTAAGATAAGTGTACAGCAGAGCAAGGATCGGAAGTTGTGTGTTTTTTTGAGTCGAATATAAAAGCATTACGTAAAATTTCCCCAAATTTGCGGAGAGCATGTTAGGGCTTTTTACTACCAGTCCACATTTTGTTAAAGAATAATGCAAGTGACTTAGCGTTTGTCTGTTAAAAAACTTAAATACAAAATAATATTTTGTTATAAGGTTTCTCGTTTGATTGCATTCTTTCCATTCATTTTACTAAAACCATATTATGATTGAATATTTCTGAATGCAACACTCAGTTAAGATTTGTTTGTAACAGAATTAACACATCCTTTGTAACAGTAGATTTGTAATGTAATATATTGATTTTATAATGAAACCGCACTGTGGCAGTTTGCAAAACAAACGGTTCGTTTGTGCACATGAGAAGTAATTAGTCATTGCGCAACGCGCGTCAACAAAGACCGCCGATATTGCGGTTATGCATTTAATTAATGATGAATGACTGTATGCGCTGCGGCTTCACCACTATACTAATTTTTTTCGACCCACCGCCAGATTAATGAATTTTAACTGAGGCGTTGCTTTATATGAGAATTTGTCGTCGCAGCACCATAACCAGAAGCAGGTGTAACCAGGATGCAGGGCCATCAGTTGTATGTTCAACACAGGCCTTGGGAAATAGAGTGCTATACATAATACTTTTTTCGTAACTATTTTCTTTAAAAATTGTTGTATGTAAAAAGTAAGACATTTTCTTCCTATTACTTTTTTTAAGACTTGGTTGTATGGACAGAATTGTTACATTCTTATGCACAAACACTAAATGCAACTTACAGATAAGACAACACTTTCGCGTGTATCCAGGGTATACTTATTGTTAAGCTTTGTGCTCATTAAAGAAAGGAGTTTTTAAAAACATTTTTTCTTAACCTTAAGAAACTTTTTTATTTTTGACTTGTAAGTTGTGACCCTAATTTGTTTTAATTTTTAACTCTCACCGTGTCCTCGTATAGGGACAAATATTATTGTTAACAGGATAGAACAAAGAGGTACTTTCTGTTATAACATGTAAAATGATTAAAAATAAAGGAATAATGATTGCATGAATATATTTCGTTCAAAAACTTTCTTTTTAATCTTTTTTTTCCGCGTTGTCCTGGTTTTGGGTCCAGAAAGTGCCATGCTCCTGTATTGTTGGACTATTGGAATCATACAGTTCTTATTTAAAGTTAAACTAACTGGAGTTTTGCCGTTGGTGTGCACGAGCCAACTTTTGTTTTGTTTAACATAAGACGCATCATTTGTCCTTTTGCCTATTTTAGTCAAAAACGATTCATTATCATTTATTTATTTAAGTTGTTTATTCGATTCGTGGATATTTTCTCCGTCGGTAGTCAGAAGTCAGAACCAATCAATTTGGTTTAAGCGTGCTTTCCATAGTCTCACGTCATAACGTACTCAACTGCCCATTTCTCCTTGAACATTCTTTTCCGGCAAAGCTCATTGATCTAGAAAAAAAACGTTTAACCTTGGCACAGTGTTCAACCGTGAAACAAAGCACAAGATAAAACGGAATTGGGAAATTTGTTTGACACCCTGGATATGTGTATATTTTATTAAAAAGACTAGTCTGGTGTAATAAGAACAGTTTTGTATTACAAAATAGAACATTGGATCATTGTGCAAAAAGTTCCTGCTGTACATAGACAGACTGTTTACTATTCGTTTGTCCAAGTGTGTTTGTTATTGAGATATTCGCGCCTGTACTGTATGTAAAAATATTCGTTGAAATGCTAGTATGACGAAACGCATCATCTTACTCATACAAACAAATACCGTCAACGTCAAAAAAGGTTGTAGAGAATTTTATATGAATGCTAAAATAGGACAAGTTTATCTTGCATAATCAGGTGACATGTTAAATTTAAGAGTGAGTACCTTGCTGTGAACTTTCTTGTTAGTCCTTCTATTGCTTCCTGCGTAACTCCCGTGTGTCCAAATTTAGACCATACACAGGAGTTAATGTTTAAGAAAGGCTTTGCACATAAGTACCAGTATACATCATGTGTCTAAACAATATAACTGACCGGATATTCCAATAAAATACGTTATATAGAATAGCTTATACAGAATAACTTATACTACAGGATAATATATATAACTTCATTTAAATAACTAAAATGTTACTTAACCGGACTTTAATATAAGTCTTGTTGTTTTTTAATGTGAAATAATTTATTAAGCCAACACATTCTGGTGATCTAGAGAGTATAGGTATAGACAGTTAACTTTTTTACGCTTTTCGATATGTGTAAGTTTCCACACGATTGTTTGTAATCAGAATAAAAAGTTTAAAAATCCAACAACAAATTTCGATCCTCGCTGTATTTTAAGATTCAACAACAATTTAAATATCGATTATTTGAGCAAATTAGCCGAAATGGGTTGTCTTAAATAAACTTTTCTGTTCTTTTGTTTACCTGTGAATTTAAATTTTCCTGTGCGCTCTGTTTGTAATTACGTCGTGGTGTATGCATATGTGAAACTACTTCACCAATTTTGAGCTTGGGACTCCATATATCATTTTCGTACAATCGATTTAATAAATTTTTTAGACAACTCTATACCACTGATGATAAAAATAATTATTTGTGACATAC
>CH003228.1:393054-426238 GCA_000149265.1 Ciona savignyi | reverse complement strand
AAAAAATGTTTCCGTTATGCAAAAAATGTTGGTGTCTCCGCGAAAAAGTGCAAAAATGTTTCTATAGATATCCCGTGTGTGATTGAATTGATGGAACATCAGTGCGCGTGTCATGTACCTCTTAAATTGTGCTTTTTATATAACCGAACTATCGTCTCACGCAATCACGAGTTCGTGACTTCAGTCGGCCCTAAAATTCCTACCAGTGTTCTCAATCATTTTACCCACAAAAAGAATTTAAGTAAATGGTAAATTTTCATTCGTCTCTGTCATCACTGCTGGTGTAGACCTACTTACAATCACGACGTCATGTACTGCATTTTAGTAAAGGAAATATAGCAGACTAAAATAGTAGTAAACAAGCATCAGATTAAGTGAAGTGTAAAGTCAGTTTTATTAAACTTGTTCCGGTCGTTGAAAGTGTGAGATTTCGATTTTACATTTCAGCAATAGAACAGAATAGCCTGTTTTCTGCCAAACATTTCGACTGTCTGTTTTGTAATTTGTAACGTTCTATTTCGTTCGTGTCAAGCCATGTTGTGTCAAACAATACTAGCAGCTTTACTCGTAGGTTCCATGTTATTTACCAGTTGTACCGCCCTTGGAGCGCTGGGAGAAACTCAGCTTTCATCCGGGATAAACACTTCCTCGTGCGAACTCACAGGCTTACAAGTTCCAAATGATATTCTTTGTGATATGAAGAGCAAGGCTGTTATTAGATGCTGGGTCGAACGCGCTCGAAGAAACATATAACCGACTGGGTTAACGTGTGTGTTTTTCACATTCCTCCGCAAATCCGCAATTTCGCAAGTTATCGCTGCGAGGTACTCGATGACTTCGGGCCTGTGAAATGCAATGATGAACAAGGAGCGAATTCCTTCAGCTCCACTTGCTTGTTTACCACTTACCAATGCACCGTGGATTGCGTAAATAAAGGCTTGGCATTGTATGCAGGTAAATGTCATTATATTTGAACCTACATTTTCAACCGCAATGAAATAACCAGAAGGAGGATACTGCGCAGCAACTGACCGATGGTGCCCAAAGAATGACGTCTACCTTTTCTATGCACCCCTTCTATCAGATGCAGCCCCTAATGGGAGGAACAGTTTTTCAAACTTTCAAAAATTAAATGCCCAGTAAGTATCACAACAGTTTATTGGTATCATTAGTTCAAACGTTTCTTGGTTGTACACACGTTATTATCACCACAGAGCACCTTCCTATTGTGCCGAGTGGCCGACGTGGAAAGTGGCTGTTGTTGTCTCGTGTGGCTTTGTTATTCTGCTCGTGTTTGTATCCTGGGCCTTGATAAAACTGCGGAGATGTCGGAAACTTGACAAGAAAGCTCTTGCTAACACGAAAAATTTGGTGATTACAAGCGTTCGCGTATTTTGAGCATTATTTTAATATTAAAATCTTTTTGTAGGAGGATCTTTTAATGTGTGTACCATCGAATAAAGAATATCTGCAGAAAGAAATGCCGGAATCGTTCACTGGCATCACAGAATATATAAACAGGCCAGCACAGCCCAAAACGGAAGTCCCGATGTCAAATCAGGAAAATGATATCCGCACCTGTTGTGAAGACAGCGTCGACATGTCAACTGATAATACATCAATACAACTCCAAACCTCGGGAGGAAGCCGAGAATACGATTCCGGATCCCCTCCTGTATCATTATTACGCCACACTAGCACCACCCGGGAAAATGTGTATGTTGATCCACATAATACAATGATAAAAATTACCGCCTTAAATGAAAGTGACGCTCATAGCACGGATTTTAATGGCAACTCCAATTGTCAGCAAATCTGCAAAGTTACAGAATTAAGTCACGTGGGCAAGGATGGTCCTATTGCTCTCGCTTTCGTGAAAACTGACCAGCAAAATGAAAATTTACTTAACAATTTAAATTATTTACCGAAATCTACGTACACATAGTAAACTGTTGGTTTGTAAATACATTCTGTAATGATAAACTCGGTATCTTTGCACCGAATCACCTGGGAGGAAAACGTGCGCGTGTTGATTTATTTAAATTATGGCTTGATCGAAAATAAGTCTTGGAAATGTGCCTTCAATATGTAATATTTTGTCGTGTTCAATGAAATAGAGAATTTCGATTTAACGCGGTTACTTTTTTGATGATGGCAGCAGTTTCTGTTTATTACATATTTTTAACATTAAATTACTCATACGATTCATAATATGTTGTATGTTTGGCGGATAAGTGCTTGACGCTTCCGTTAATATCAGTTTGGTTCGTAAGAATATTTTCTATACAAACCTGCAGTTAAGGTTTGGTTAAAGAATGCTAAACAATACTGTGACACGTGATCACCCGATTGAACATCAGTGTCGGTGGCGGCGTGCGGAATCGTCTGTGGTTGTGTATGTTCTCCTGTTTCGATACGGTGTCCCATGCTGCAAGAAGTAGCTGCTGCATCCTGTTGCGACAGATAGCTAAAATAAATGAAACGCGTTGATTCGACGTTAAATCCCCGCGAAAAGCGTGTGCACGATGCCACTCAGATAAATCGAGCTTCAGGTTCGTGACAGCCATACAGGGAGTTATGTGATGTCATCAACAGCATGCACTGAATAACATAGCAGTGTTTAGCAAATATACTCGTCATCAGACATGAGAGGTTTAGTAATGCGGGTTCCCAGTGCCACGGCACTACTGATCAGCGTATTTCTTGCTCTTATTTAAGTCGAGTCTCCGTCTAAAATTAGGCAAGCTCGCGTCATGTTTCCGCCATATTTATGCGATTTGGCTTCGTTGCCTGTTATGTGTTAAATGTAATATTCAAATTATGCGGAGCCTGAAACGCCAGGCATTTGAAATTCCATATCACAGTCCTGGTAAGATGCTCGGCCTCTGTGGTAGATTCGTAGTATCATTAGAATATAAACCATATTATGTTAACAGCAGTAACCAAAAAGCAGAAGATTTTAAAACCCAGATAAACTTGGTAGTTCAGAAGAGTCCTTTATTCAACGAAGGAATATGATGCGCTATGTGCTTCAACAAATCCTGCTAGCAGTTGGTTGTTTATCGTTTGGTCAAAACGTGCGCAAATGTCTCAATTCTGTACCCGACGACTGTGAGGATTGTGTCTACAACACAAGCACCAGTAACTTTGACGCTTCCGGTAAGTAATGTTGGAAAGGATTTTTAGTCCAATTTTGTTTTTCCGTAGCTTCAATATTGACCCAGCTTTTCCTCAGATTTTGACGACGGAGGGCTTTGTATCGCCCTGCGGTCCAATTTGACAAGGAATGTAATAGATAATCATTTAGTGTACACTTGGATGTACAATTCTTCCCGATTTCAAGGCGAAATTTCAGTTACCTTATACGAAGTTAACGCTTCACTTAACGAAAGGTTAGTCTTGAATATGTTAAATTCCTACTTACCGGGTGAATATCTAAAATTTATAAGATTTTCGGACAAATGAACCAACGCTTTATGCTGAAGGCAATCATTTCCTTCTAAATCGTTAACCGCCTTCCATTCTCTTTCACATTAAAAAGTCAGGCGTTTAAGTGTTAGTCGGTGGTCTGGCGGTTAAGACTAAAAACGAAGGTCCAAGCCAACTTGTTTTCGTTCCATTATATCATTCTCTTTATTCGCCATGAATATGAAAATGATTTCCCCTCCTATAACATAGCACTGCAGCCCATGGTAACAGATAGTGGGACAAGCAATTTAACTATTGATTATTTCAGTGCCGTCGCAGTGCCCGGATGCTGCGGTATTCCTTTGAGTCAAAAACTATGCCGAACAGGCTTACCAAGCACCAACGATGTGTTTCTGGGTGTGAATTACATGGGAATCCGAATTATTGATCCACGAAGAATACTGTTCGTTACTGATACAGGTTCGATTTGATAAATATGCGAAATGCCGACTGCACTCCTATCTTTAAACCGTAGCGATAAAAACAAGTACATTGCTGTATAACCAGTAACGATATTAAACAGATTCACACACGCACACACACAGATGCTAAGGACAGTTTTTTTTTATGCCAAGCGATTCACTCGCCAGTCAGCTTATTAGAAATTACCGCCACGCCGACCCGACCTTGATTAATTTAAATATTCATTTTCTCAAAGATTTATTTATTTTATTCAGGTAGTTCTATCGCTGCAGAAAACAATCGCTTCATTGAGATATGTCCACCCGGAAACGCAGTGTTGTTTCAAAACTACCACTGTCCGTGTGTTAGTTTGGACACTCACACTGGATTGCTACGACAGGGCAACCGTTCTAGTGGAAGTATTGCGAAATTCAGGAAAGCGAACCCAATTGGTGTGGTAAACGACCCGCAAGAAACAACATGCTTATTTTCCAAGAGCAAAGGTTCGTGTAAGAAGGGATCAGACGGATACTCGTTTTTCATTCGTGTGTTTGAAAAGGTCACATCTGTCACAGTAGACGGCTTCAAATGAATCTAACTTAGTTGGCCCAATCGACAGAATGAGGGAATAAAATATTTTTTTTATATGTTTCCATTTTAAAGATATAATAGAATAAGTGTTGCATGATGTAAGTTCAAATAAGCTTTGAGCTTTCCACCTAATCCGCTTATATGACATTTTCAGGTTATCTCACCAAACATGCAGTGCGCTTTAAAAGTCCCTTCAATAAAGCTGCTCTCGCCTTCAATTTGTCGGGTTACTATTGGTCAGAAGGGCGATTATTTGATGTTCAAAATCAACCAATCCAGTGCTCTGAATTGAATTCGAACTTTGATTTTGCCTGTTTCGCCGCATTTAAAAACGTGCAGCCAGCAGAAGTTCTTTGCATTGATAAATTGTGTAAGTAAATCCAGCGGTGTTTATTTTCCTCCCACTTCCTATCCATTATCATCAGTGTAATATTAATCCTGACCAAGGTAGTTAGCAATCTCTCGCTCGCCGAATTAGGAAAAATGAATAACCATAGCTCATTATTGTTCGGTTACAATGACCGGTGACACTAACATTGACACTAATATTTAAATTAAACAAACGCGACCGGCGTTCATGAATCTTACTGATTGTTTTATTTCAGCTTGCTTCGTTCAAGTGGATGTTGTAGACCACACAGTTCAGAGCCAAGTGTACCAACTTGCTGGTGATATGGTTTCTGGACCTGTTATTTTTGCCATTGCCGTGGCCATTGGGTCTGGACTGTTTTTGCTCATTCTAGTCACTGCTGTCTGTCGCTATCGACGTAAAGCAAAGGGATTTTTTCGTGACACCAAAACATTACCATCTAATCTGGTACGTGATGCATAGGCGAGAATTAGAAAAGCCATTACATTTGGTTTGGAAAAGCCAATATACTTGGTACTAAAAGCACGTCGTTTTAGGCCGATTTACTGAACGCGCCACCCCACGAAAATAAACCAAAATGTTCCCGCACAGAGACGGAACACATTGACATGTTCTTACCAGGTGGAACATACGTAATTGGTAAGATCTATATATTTTTTATTTATTATAAAAAAGAAACTCTTTCGAATAAATGTGACCAAAACAGCAATTGTTTCATAAACTAAACTTCTAACGCTCCTCCAAAGAAGTTGCTACATGTTGTTCATTCACCACCGTCTTCCTTTTTCCAGGAATTAAAACCACAATTTATCTAATTTCCCTTGTTTCTACAGAAACCGACCACGACAAGGTTAAAAGTGTTTCTGTAGGCGGCAATTCAAGCCGCCAACCCGACCGATTGACAACGCATGAAAAAATGCTATGTGGTAGATTTGTGCAGTTTTTTTTCTTGCAAAGGATTTGTTCATTTTCATTTCTTGCATTTTAGGCGACTACAAGTCGAAGGAAAACTGCTTGTTTCGGCGTTACAGCACCTCAAGCTGCGAGACAGACTTTGATACATTCACTTGTAGTGGCCTCACACATTGCTCCAAAGACTCTGGTGTCGACAGCGAAAATCAATCTAAGTTTCCACCAGATGAAGATCGCAGCAGTTTGTCCACTGAGAGCAGTGACAATTCCTTCATGTCACGGCGAATACTATCTACGACAGACAGCGGTCTTGGCATTGTACCGGCTAACACACTACCACAGTTTTATTCAGACAAACCACTCACAGACGTCGGAATCAAAGTGGAGATCTCAGTTTCAGACATCATTAAGAATTTCCGTCATTTCAGCACAGCAAAAACAAACAAAAATAATGTTTGTTCCGAGAGTAACTGTACATCCCAAACGTTTTTAAAAGAATCACCAAAAAACGGGGTTTCTCCCATTTCTAAAACGAATATCGCCCAACCGGTTTATATAAGCAAATCTACTTTTTTGTAGATTTATTTTAGTAATAAAAAAATGAATAGTAGTGCAATCATTCACTTCTATACCAGTAGTGATAGCACAACAAACATTATTCCCTGCCGATGCTTGCGAATAATTAAATTCCTTTCTAGCGTGTCTGCCGTTTTTCTCTCGCAAAGTTAAATAAACTTCAATTGAAACCGGATCCTCGTCTTGCAGTCTCCCATTAATTTCGCCGTACCGAGAGTAGGCCTAGTTCCTTGCTGATTCTTTCAAATCTTTTCTTCAGGCTTAGTTTGCACGAAATGCTACCTAAATGTTAAGCTACTGTGCGGCAAATTCAAATGCTGTTCTGCAAATCACCATTTACCTGTTGGCCATTTGGACAGTTCCTGGTTTTCACTGTCTCCTACTTTAAATCCTTGCTTTTGCAAACATTAACCTGCCGACCTCTTTACCTTGTTCATTTAACTTATTTTTAGTTCGCGCATCGGACAAACGGATCCAGCGTCCAGATGAATACTCCGACTCCGAGGATGAGGGCGAAGGAGGCCGGAAGAACGAGGAGTCGCACAAAAAGAAGAAAAGAAAGTACATGGAAGGTGACGCGACCGTTCAGGAATCCAAAGCGCCTGGTAAGCGAGGCCGAACACGAAGTGATTACAAATATTTTTGTTTTTAATTGCTGGCGTATAATGCTGTATCCGTTATAAGCAATGTTCGTAATACTCTTACTGGGCTACCTACGTATTTAAATGATAGTTATTGGTACATTAGGCATGATGCACATTAAACTATGATCACATTGTATTATCACCACAGTGAGTGGGACACCCGCGCAAAACGGAGTGACGAAGCAAGAAGATGCGACTTCAGACTCCAGTGCGCCAGTAAAAACAGCCGAAAACGGGGAAAATCCTGTAAGAATGTGGTTTAAAGATCTTCTCTGATTTGTGCTTATAATAAACCCAGCTGCAACAGTTGGTGTCTCTTAATTACATTGAAAGAATTTAAAGTCGAAACGGTTTAGGACTCCTTCGTATACATAGGCCAGCAAAGTAGGCAATACTGGTATGATATGCATTCGTAGGAAGTCGCACTGTCTTTAAATCTAAGTGCTGGACGACCTACTGCGCTAGGATTTTGGTATCTGTAGACACATATTTTCAAAACTAACTGTATTTTGCCTTTTATATAGTTTTCCCACTTACAGGTGACTGGCGACGCTAACAGCAAAGACGCGGTTGTACCAGAAACGGCCACCGAAGAGAAAGCAAACTCAGAAGCTAGAAGCGACCCCCCACCTGATGCAACTGAAGGTAATGTTAATATACATTCCAGCAACACGCGATTTGTGAATTAAACATGTAATAGATGTAATAATTTAACGCGCATTTTAACAGATCAAAAATAGGCTTTGTACATTTAACGAAACTAGATTACGTGTATTTTCGACAACAGTATGGTGTGCATTGCTAATCGTACGTTTGTCCGACTGTAAACTGCCATACCTCCTATCCACGTTGTAACACTATTCCATTCAAAATTTAATATTATTACGATGGTTGTAGAAAAGGAAGCAGCATCTAGTGTCGAGGCAAAAGCAACTGAACCAGATCCCGCGCCCGTGGAAGAGCAACAACCTGCTGATGAAAAGATGGAGATCTGATCACTGCTTTGACAACCTCCCGCCATTCCCATCTTTGCCATTTTGGACTAGTCGGCTCGCTTCCCGCGAACCCTTTCAATATGTCCATTCTTGTATAAACCTAAACACCTGCTAGTCAAATTTTGCCGGCTGCATTATACACATTTTCGGTGCAATTTCACCGCATTCTCGCAGGTTTTAAAATAATAAAACATTTGTACAAATCTACTTCTCAATGGGTCGGTATGTGTATTATTTTAATCTAATTTTCTACGTTACTCTCTTAACCGGCATGATTTGTGAACCGTGTTTAAGGGAAGTCGCCAATATTATATTGAACTAGCCAAACACAGTTCGATTAGGAATAACCCTTCCTCCCAAATATAAAATAAACATAAGCGTTTATAATTCCTTATTGTCAAAACATAAATCGATAGAAAATTTAACAGTAAACAAAAACGAGTTTAACGATACACTTTTAATCTTTAACCGTTATTAGGAAAACTTGTTTGAAACGAATCTCCACTAAAACCAGTAATCGCTCCATTGTACCGTCCCATTAAAACGGAGGAACGTTGAGTATAATTCAAACCATTGATCAGTCCGTCTGTTTTAACGTCTTGTACGTCTGTTTTAACGTCTTGTATATTTATAGTAAATCCCTTAAGGAAATTTTTAACACATACGAATTACTCTACTTTGACACCACAAGGATAAGAAGAATTTCCCATCAGCCTAAATCGCTTAGAACTGTTTATTTATGTGTATTTGATGTCCGATGAAAATTTGGGGATTGCAAGTGGGAAATGCTTTCCCGACTCTGATCATCCTTTTCTTTGTTTACCGATCTTAGAACAGCAAAAATTAAGTTAGATCAGAAAATATTTTTACATTTAAAGGGGAACTGAAGTTGACAAAAAAATATTGGAAGAAACTGATTTGATTTTTCAGCGTATTTTTTCCCATTTATTAAGATATTCCTACAATCGACTTCAGTTTCCCTTTAAAAAACCTGGGGAAACTTTAAATAAATTTTATTAGGAATTTCTTAGAAAACCGTTGAATATGAGAATGAAGTGGCTGAAATATTTCAGTTTGTATAAAAGTTTTCTGTTCATTTATGTAGGTTTTTTAGTTTTTTTATATTTATTTAACTTTTTTTTATATTTTTAACGGATTTGTTTAAATCTTTCAGAAAATCACCTGGCATGATTTACGCTAAATTTGCCGGTGCATATCCAGTAGCCTACATATTAGCTATCTCCTTCAGAAAATTCAACTCGGTTGTATGTTTCCTTTCTTCTGATCTCGATTATAATTAAGTCTGACAATCAGTTTTAGTCGGGTTGAGCTTCTGGAAAATTTGCAGAAAGGGGCCAACGATAAGTATGAGGCGCCGCATTTATTTTTCGTATTAAATGCTGTACTGCTTTATGTTGGTTTTAAATTGACAGCTTTTTAATACATGTAATTCCACTGAATAACTTGGTGGATGAGTGCGCCGCTAGCTAAAGTGTAACATGATCGAAACTAGTCGACTCGTATTCAAAAAAACTTTAGCTCAAGCTCAAGCTAAGTTTAAAGTAATTTCTTTGCCATAAGCAGACAACATCACTCAGGAGGCACTCTAGAACCAATGTGGAACATATATAAGACCAGTTTTGGAAACAAAGTAGTCGCAGATTTCTTCACGTCATTGGCTATTACAACAATTGCTAAAGGCAGAGAAGAGTGATTTTTATCATCGTGTATAGAAAAATACAAGGGCAATCACCAGATTGAGTTTAGCCAGCGGGTGGTTTCTATTACGCAACTTTAAGGCTGCCTGTATATCACGAACGTCATTACGGACTGAGCAAACTAGCCAAACAAACAGGCCTTAAAAGGAATACAATAAAAATGAAATTGATTTTAAAGTTTTGCGACTGGTATTTTTAGTGATGGGGAATCTGACCGTCCTTAATCCTTTGTTAAAAAAACAGCAGTGAGCCTTTTATTTGTCCGGCCGATTAGTCTGGTGGTTTAGAGAGACGCCTTTCAACTCAAAGGTTGCAGATTCGAAATTGTTCGATAGCTATTCGGTTGTGTCCTTGGGCAAGACACTTAACGGACATTGCCTAGACCCAACGGGATTAATGGGTTCTACTAAATTAAAGAAATGTTTTTATCATACACAACACACTACAATAGCTCCGGTGACCCTACGGTGGGCGCGAGGTGATCTGACGATTGCCCGTGTGTTAAAATCCTTGTTTTTGCCATTTACGGGTATAAACATTAATATCCTATTCTATTTTAGTGTTTGTGCGCTGGAAGTCAGTTTAAAGTCTACCCCCGCACCCCCGGTTAAAGTTATTGGTCAATGAAAACAGTAACTTAACCACTACTCGTAAGTTTTGAAAGTTGACGACTTGAGGTTGTGCAGTAAGCGTACAGTCGCGTATTGCAAATTATACACTTTTTAAATATTGTGAAGTAAAAAGTATTTTGGTTAATTGTAACCGGAATCAACTGGTTTTGTAAACACCAACCGCACATATAGGTGGTATTACTGTATTTGTATGGTGTAAAAATGTATGTTCTTGTTTTCATGATATTTATATTTTGTCTAATTTAATATAAATGTAGAACCAGGTAACATATATAGTAGATATATGGAAGAAGGGCTATGTACCCAATTTTAAAAGTGGTTTAGGCTTACTGGTAAAAGTTATTGTATAGGTACTTTATATAAGCACAGAGCCACATACTGGTATAACAAGTATATATGGCAATGGCACACACAAGAATTATCCGGTGTAACACACCGCTTCGGTTCCATGACAACTGAACCCCTTACAACTGAACCCCTTACAACTGAACCCCTACAACTGAACCCCTATACAACTGAACCCCTTTACAACTGAACCCCTTTACAACTGAACCCCTTTCAACTGAACCCCTTTACAACTGAACCCCTTTCAACTGAACCCCTTTACAACTGAACCCCTTTCAATTGAACCCCTACAACTGAACCCCTTACAACTGAACCTTTTTACAACTGAACCCCTTACAACTGAACCCCTACAACTGAACCCCTTACAACTGAACCCCTTTTAACTGAACCCCTTTTAACTAAACCCCTTACAACTGAACCCTTTTACAACTGAACCCTTTTACAACTGAACCCCTTACAACTGAACCCCTTACAACTGAACCCCTTGAAACTGAACCCCTTACAACTGAACCCCTTACAACTGAACCCCTTACAACTGAACCCCTTACAACTGAACCCCTTACAACTAAACCCCCTTTAACTGAACCCCTTTCAACTGAACCCCTACAACTAAACCTCTTACATCTGAACCGCTTTTAACTAAACCCCTTACAACTGAACCCCTTACAACCCAACCCCTACAACTGAATTCCTTTCAACTGAACCACTTAGAACTAAAATATTTCAAAGCATTTAATAGCACACGGCTGCATCGTATTGAACGCATTAAACAGTTTGTTTACTTTTTGCTTTCTGGCCTTGTTCGATTACCATACACGATACACAATACAAATTGGTCTTCCAACTGCTTAGAAAATGATAGCTAGTTATGATTAGTGGATGCTCCTTGCATGGTGGTTTTTCTCAAGACTTTTGGTTAGTCACTTAGTAAAATGTATCTCTTTTTTAATATTCTTAGTATTTCTATGCGATTTGATTGTTACGTTCACAGAAAGAGCGGCGACGCATGCCTTGTGTATAGCAGTGAATATGGTAGTAAAGACTTTGATCTGTTAGAATCATTTGCGCTCGTCGTGTTTCAGTTATAATATGGAGTTTATAAAGTCACAGCGAAGTGGTGAAATACTGTGTTATGAAGGACATCAGTATTTGTTAAAGAAGACTAACATAGACAGCTCGAAACTATGGAGATGCAAAGAGTATAGGCGATTTCGTTGTCCAGCGTATGTAACAACTTTGAGAAACATATTGTTAAAGAGATCATCCAATCACTGTCATTTTGGCAATTCATTGCAAGTAGAGGCGAATAAATTAATAAGCACAATTAAAGAAAATGCATCTACGTCACAAGAGACCACTCGTCAGATTATTGCAAGTAATATACAGGGCTCAAGTAATGATATTTTGGCAGCATTGCCGAAGCAAAGTAGCATGGAACAGACAGTACGTAGAGCTAGAAAACGTGTTGAGGGAGTACTACCAAATCCGAGTACAATCCATTTTGAGATTCCTCGTCAGTATGCTGATTTTGTTCTATTTGATTCCGGCATTGACGATAATGATAGAATATTAGCTTTGGGCCACGTCGATTTGGTGTCGAATCTCAACAGTTCTGTATGGTTTGCAGATGGTACGTTTGCTGTAGTGCCTTCAATGTTTTTTCAGTTATACACCATTCATGTTAAAATTGGCAATAATTATCCGCCTTGCATATACTTTTTACTTCCAAATAAGACGAGACAAACATACGAGAGAATGCTTGATGCCATTCAAAATTTGGTCCAAAATGCGCGGCCTCAGCAAGTGTTTCTAGATTTTGAAGCAGCTGCAATACTGGCGTTCAAACACCGATTTGGTGATACTGTCGTGTCTGGTTGCCATTTTCATTTCTGCCAATCTGTACTTAGGAAAGTGACATCTCTTGGGTTAAAATCTCGCTACGAGACAGATTCTAATTTTCGTTTACTTGTCAAATGTCTTCCAGCGTTGTCATTTGTTCCTGTATCCGACTTGGTGTTTCGGTTCGAAGAACTAGCCGAAAATTTTGCCGCTAACTACCCTAACGACATGGCATGTGACGAGCTAATGACCTACTTTGATGGCACATACATAAGAGGACGTCGTGTTGGCGCTCGTGATGCCCCGCCAATATATCCTCCGTCTTTGTGGAACCACTTTACAAGCGCTAGTACTGCTCTTCCAAAAACAACCAATTGCTGCGAAGGATACCACAACGCTTTACAGTCGTTATTCCTATGCAAGCACCCTTCTGTATGGAAATTGTTAAATGGCCTAAAGAAAGATGTTGCATTACATAGACTAACATCACAGCAAGCTTCCCTAGGTAACACCGAGCCTTGTCGCAGCAAGTATGTGATCCTAGCTAACCGCTTAGCAAATAAAGTGAATAATTATATCAATGAACTAAATAAACTTTCATACTTACGAGCTATAGCTCACCTTTCATAATTGTAATCGCACTTTCTTTACTTTAAGCATTTCCACTTACCTGTGCGTTCCTGTTGGGTTTGAAAATTATGCGCCACTTCATCTTTTCCGTAAAAGCTATGCGAATATTCATTTTGGCATTTTAAAATTTTTAATTATTTACGAATAATATTTTTCGCATCAGGTCGGCATTTTTAGTAGCCTAATCAATATTAACTTTAGCGTGTACTCGCAAAGTTTTGAATTTTTAAGTGGAGGAATACTGCGCAGTCCATAATATATGTATTTTCCTTTAGCACAGTGTAATATCGGCTTTATTGCGACAACAAAAAAGTATTTTTCCCATGCGACTACATACCTTTTCTTTATTCAGAGTTTGTGTTTTTTTGTAAATGATCTCGTCTCCAACGTTTTTAATCACGAGGCATTTTTTATTATTTTATTCATTTCGCTTTTAATAAACAAACATTTCTTTAATTGATCACAAAGTTTCCATTGTATTGGTAAGTCGTTGTGAAAATTGGTTATGTTGTTAGGATACATGGATTCAGCTGTAAAGGAATTCAGTTGTAAGAGGTTTAGTTGTATAGCCTAGGGGTCCAGTTTTAAGTGGTTTAGTTATATAGGGGTCTAGTTGTAGGGGTTCAGTTATAACTCGTAAGGGGTTCAGTTGAAAGGGGTCCAGTTGTAAGTGGTTTAGTTGTATATGGGTCTAGTTGTAAGGTTTCAGTTGTATAGGGGTCTAGTTGTAGGGGTTCAGTTGTAAGAGGTTCAGTTGTAAGGGGTTCAGTTCAAAGGGGTTCAGTTGTAAAGGGGTCTAGTTGTAAAGGGGTTCAGTTGTAAGGGGTTCAGTTGTAGGGGTTCAGTTGTAAAGGAGTTCAGTTGTAAGGGGTTCAGTTGTAGGGGTTCAGTTGTAAGGGGTTCAGTTGTAGGGGTTCAGTTGTAAGGGGTTCAGTTGTAGGGGTTCAGTTGAAAGGGGTTCAGTTGTAAGGGGTTCAGTTGTAGGGGTTCAGTTGAAAGGGGTTCAGTTGTAAGGGGTTCAGTTGTAAGGGGTTCAGTTGTAAGGGGTTCAGTTGTAAAAGGGTTCAGTTGTAAGGGGTTCAGTTGTAGGGGTTCAGTTGTAAGGGGTTCAGTTGTAGGGGTTCAGTTGAAAGGGGTTCAGTTGTAAGGGGTTCAGTTGTAGGGGTTCAGTTGAAAGGGGTTCAGTTGTAAGGGGTTCAGTTGTAGGGGTTCAGTTGTAAGGGGTTCAGTTGTAAAAGGGTTCAGTTGTAAGGGGTTCAGTTGTAGGGGTTTAGTTGTAAAGGGGTTCAGTTGAAAGGGGTTCAGTTGAAAGGGGTTCAGTTGAAAGAGGTTCAGTTGTAGGGGTTCAGTTGTAGGGGTTCAGTTGTAAGGGGTTCAATTGTAGGGGTTCGGTTGTAAGGGGTTTGGTTGTAAAAGGGTTCAGTTGTAAGGGGTTTAGATGTAGGGGTTCAGTTGAAAGGGGTTCAGTTGTAAAGCGGTTCAGTTGAAAGGGGTTCAGTTGTAAAGGGGTTCAGTTGAAAGGGGTTCAGTTGTAAAGGGGTTCAGTTGTAAAGGGGTTCAGTTGTAAAGGGGTTAAGTTGTAGGGGTTCAGTTGTAAGGGGTTCAGTTGTAAGGGGTTCAGTTGACTGGTCACCCACCGCTTCAACCTTCTCAGCAAAAAAGGAATATAATTAGGCAAAAATCTTTGGTTTGTACAATTATTATCAAAATCTACTTCTCATACATCGGCAGTGGGTTTTACGTATTGTTTACCATTGTCATTGTAGTGGACTGCAAACTTGTTTATGACCAAGGAATCACAGATTTATCTGATTAGCTCAACCGACTCGCACGCTCAATTAGAAACGGTATCAGCAGACTGCAGGCAGCTGCAAGGTTGTGGAATTGGCTGGATGTATGTGTCCTTAAGCAAGGTACTTTAATTAGCAGATACCTCTTTAACCCAGTGAAGTTCAACAAAATCTGATACACCAATCATATACAACATACTGCAATAGATCTGCTAATTTGTATAAGTTAATCTGACGATTGCTTGTGGGATAAGGTAACTCTACCAAGTATGAAGTGTTCCAATTCATAAAACTTATGATGTTATTCTAACAACTCGTTTCTATTTATGACTAAAATGTTGTTTATGTAACCTAATGGTTTTATATATATTTGTAAGATTAGACTGTAACTATATTATAGACAGGCTAATCTATAACATGATTTAGTTACTTTTGTACCCAAGGAGAAAAAAGTTTAAAAAAAAGTTTTACACTGTGGATGTTTGATTTTTGACAAATATTTAGTTGTATAATAGGTCTCGTGCAATGTTTAATATATTATTTATTGCCCTTTCACAAAAGGTTATTATACTAATTATTTTATTTTTTATCTATATTAAAATGTAATGCATGTTTTATAAGTAATGTTTAATAATAATAGTAGACAGTTGTATCAACTAAGTCAAGTAAAATGTCTTTCTCATTTGTCCGTTTATGATCAACTTTAAAAATTTATTACCGTTGTAATCATTACAGCCACAATATAATTGATTACAGCTTTGTCATTTGCAATATAGTCAACTCCACCCTGCAAAGCCAGCCATAAACTGGTGTATTAAGCAGAATTGGTAATTAAGACAATACATACTGAAAATTAGTTAGGTAGTGTTTTTTTTGTAAAACATGAGATGTATTTTATGATGAATGACATCCTCATATCTTATTCAAATAGAATTGTTTTTACTTGAAAATTTGTGTTTTTGTCTTGCTGAGTCTTTAAAAAAAATTGGAAATTCTTTTTAATAGGTAAAAGGTTTTTTATACTAAAATCTGTAACTTTTACTCATAACAACACTAAACAAGAAAGTTTTAAGCTTTTTATTACAAAAACTATCCTAATATAATTTTTAAGACAGCTTATTTTGATCTTTTGAAAATTTGATTAAAAAATATTATACTTGTGTCCTGTATGTAAAAAAGATGCATTTTAGGTAAATCAAATTGGCCTATGTTAAAAATACTTGGCCAAACACACTTGTATAGGTACGGTAATTAACACCGTTTTTATTTTCGCCAATGATAATTGTTAGTTCTTCAAATTGCTCAGTTATGTCGAGCCGAGCGAACTTTACCGTTAAGCGTAATAATAGTATCGGTATGCGGTATCACATTTGAAACGAACACTTTAAACCGTGGGAACCCGACAGCAGCACAACACTCCGCCGTTCACTTGAGTCGCCGATCACTTGCTCGAGATATAACACACTACTGTCAATTCGTTTTAATAACACACAAATTTAATTTAATCAATCGAAATGAAAATTTGTACAAGCCTGAAACTAACAACAAGGTTAAAAGTTACAATATTATAATACACAAATTAAACCAACTTCAAATTGTTATGCTTTGATCGATTAAGTTTTCGAATAAAAGCCGCCGGACTTCAAAGTATAAATATGAAGATCGTTAGTTCGTCTGGATACAAGTGTTTGTAAATTTCCTCCTTCGTCACTTAATAGCGTCCGAGTGGCTGCAGCGATCGACAAACAAAGCAGGTAAGTAAATAGTGGTTTGAACCCGTTCTAATCGCCGTTTTAAACAGTTCTCCTTTAATTACCGTGTTGGTTACCTTCTTCGCTTATGTTTGAGATGCAGAAGAATTTAACAGACGACGCGACTAATAATTTGTGCAAAAGTCTCCGGTTGTTGTTTCTCTTTCACGATGTCAGATTTAAGCATTAACTTGTTCAAGTTGTTTATTAACTAATTTTTCTTTTTAAAATCCTAACGGTTTGTTACTGACAGAAAAAGGGTTGGCATACAGGCTCTTACAAAGTTGTTTTTTTAACGTGCAGATGAAGAAAAAGGTAAATGAAACTAAGTGTTTCCTTAGTTTCCGATTTGAATAGTTTGTCTCAATTTACAAGCTGGTCTTTCTGTGTGTGTGCTAATAATAAAGCACCGGAAGCAAATGTGACGTTGTAATTGCATCGACACATCTGTTTATCATAGCCTGTGTGGTATCAAAGAATGTCCTGGTATGCCAGTAATTTGCTATTCATGTGCTTCGGAGTTTAGTTTGAGTAGTTTATTATGATAAATAAGTAGCGAGAAACAGAGTCGTGGCATTGTGTATATAATTAGAATCAATTGCCTTTCTATGTTTAAGGGTGCGGCAGATCGACTGAATGCTAGTAAATTTGTAACCAAATGCATATTTGCTAAGCCTATTTGGTTATAAACGGTGTTTTAGAATCGGCAGTGTGTATTCTTACAGTTATGATAGAATCGTTAGATTACAGACTGATCACAGTCCGGTTAATAGTAGATAGTGTGTTGCAAATTATTACAGAGATTATATCGTACGTTGATCTACGCCTACCTTATTAAGACGTTCTAGCACTGGTTGTGTTTCTTCAGCCGAACTGCTCACATATATCATATCCTAAATATTATTTTCTATGCACCGGTGATTTTTAAGGACTATTTTAGTCATTTGATTACCATTGTATTAAGTTCATTCGGTGTATATTATGCCGTTCGATCGATTAAAAACTGTTTGAAGAGTCTTTGTACAGCTGTAATCTTTGTTTAATCTCAAATAAATGACAAAGAATAACTATTGACATTTCTTCTGTAGGTTTAACCTTTAGGCAAATTTAGGCCGATACCGGAAAATACACCTTTTTGGGAAGATCTCAGAATAGTTTCATATAATAAAGTTGTTGTACCAGTAGTTCTTCTTTATCGCTCTTTATCGCTTTCAACTACTCACTTACGAGTTTGGAAAATTAATTATTTACATAATATTTATGTCTATTTCATAACCTTGTTAGGTAGACACGAAAAATTCGATACCTTAAAAATAATTAGGGCACGTTCTAGACAATCGTGTGAACGGCGGGCAAGGCACATCAGCACAAGTGATCAAATTGCGTCGTATGCAGTCTGGCTCGCCTGCACACATATGAACTCCGTGAGCAGTTGAAGTGAAACGTTACACCACCAAAATAGTTTTCGCCGATTTCTGGAAACCGTGAGAATACTTAAGATGCTTTTCAAAGTTAATAAATTGCACAATAGTGTATGCGAACAAGAACTGCGATATGAAGTATGTTTTGGGTACGATTAAGATAGACAGGACCTGCTTCTCTAATCAAGATTAAGTATATTGTCAATAAGTTTTACCTTACTGACACGGGCGGCACATAAACGCGTGAGAAAACGTTGCAGTTCTCTATTTCCAGATTATTCCGCCTAATTTCTGTCGAGGTTTTTTCATTACCTTAAGCGGCGGGCTAAGCGCTGTAATCTTTGCAGCAAATGTAAACCAAGGTTTATTTTCATTTCGCATAAGCTTCAAATCTTTATCTCCAATCAATAAAGGGTGAAATGAGTTCCAAGCCGTTTGTGTGGAAGATCCAGCCAAGATTTTGCGGGTTTATTAATCACTCATCCGTCAGATCGTTCGAAACACTAATGTGCCGCGGTCCTCTGTGTATAGACGTAATAGGTAATGAATGATCGACAAACTATTTGCCAATTTCGAGGACAATTCAACTTACCGATGGCTCGTCGAATATGGAAACACAGTGGATAATGTTGCCGTAATTCGACAAATCACGGCGTTTTACAACCTTGTGTCAAATTGGGCCCTTCCCTCTTGGTTAGTGGTAATGTACGATCTGTCATGTCGACTATAAACTTATTAGCTATGTGCAGTTTTAGTACCGGTCTATTTCCGTTGTGTGTGTCTAACTTTGTTCCGCTGGCACATCTACTAATTTACGTTGTTTTGTATTCTTTGTTTCCGAATGCAATTTCCAATTGATTTAATTAATCGTGCTTACCAACGGTAATTACTTTACTCTGCGTCGTGCTTAAATCTTAATTAGTTTTGTATTTACATAGACAGTTATTAGCTCGAAATTTGAATGTCGCAATTCTAAATAACAACACGGGTCATTTAAATATGTTCATTCTGTCAGCTTATTTCTACCGAAACGCGTGAATCACTTTATCGTTGCAACTCATGTTGGTTGCATATAAAGGTCGCATCTTATCAGACTCCGTTTCCATTCGGTGGTCGACCTGTTTTAGTTTTATCGCTTGTTATTGAGCCGTTTGCATAAATGGTGTTTTTTTATCGACCAATAGGAGTAGATTCTCGTAGTAGATAAGTAATGTACAGTTGTAGAAAAATAATTTTAATTCATTTTTATTGTTGCGAAAAAAAATATTCTCTATTCTAAAATGCCGAAACAAACTGGTTTTTGTGTACTTGGATCACTACTACCTGATGATGTGTTGTTTATTCGAAATATCAGTTATTTACGATAACAGATGTGACGTAGTGTGTGCTAAGCGCAGCTATGGTTCCAGGACGAAAATCGCGGTTGCGCGCCTGATCCTGGTTCGGTATACCATGGAAGGTATGTTTGATTGACTTACACAAGTGGGAACGGTAATGATTTTCATGTAAATGAAGCGTTGAACAAGCAAAACCAGCTTTGAACGGAGGTTTGTTCCTCGGATACAAAAAATTATCGACATCTCTTTTGATTGTTCTATTAAGACGGTTATATATATTGGCAGTGGTTAAGTCAGGCGCACACTGTATTATTTCAATTCCCACAGTGCAACGAGCGTTTATGACAGATGTCTGTTGTTATATCTCCGAAGAAAGGTACCTAGTATTTATTCCCCTGTCTGTGTTGCAGACAACGCCTCGCTTATTTTAAGTGCTAATGTTTGTGTGTGTGGAATTTTAATTGCGTGTTAGCTCTCCTTCTTTCTCTCTGGCATTACTACGAGTTGCTTGTTAGCGCGCCTATTTATTATAAAAAAAACGATTCGGTCCTTACACAAAACAAAGGCGAGGAGAATTTGGTCGCGTTCCAGAAACGAGTACACTCCACAGAACGGATTTGTTTATCACTTATATATCGCGAGGAAGCATTCATGAAACATTTCGCATTTTCACTGGGTCAGCAGCTTGATTCAGTCGCTGCAGATTACCACTCATCCTCTAAAAGTCTGTGGGCAGGAAGTCGCCTGAAGTGACGCTATACCCGTTCAAACCAACACTCGTTTATTTGCAGAAGCTTGGTGCTTGCTCATACGTTTTGTTTTTGTTTGAGTTAATTTGCTAGTTGGGAACATCATGTCTGTGACTATCTCTGACTACATGTATTTTAGCTCCTTTGAAGCCTCCTTACCCATATTTACATAAGCAGTAAGATGTTTTAAAAGGAAGTGCTTCTAAGATACAGATGTTAATTGATTGCTGCGTAGTGTATACTGTAAGAGTGTAAGTTATTATAACTTAAACTCTTTATTTTTCAGATCTGTTATTTTATTACACATGTTTAAAGTAGATTAGTATATTTGTTTCTTGTAGAAAGCATTAAACTGGATTTGTATCACATCGCCTAACCAGGCATGATGGTATTGGGGTAAGTTATTTTATTTTGCTGCAGTGCACATCTTCTAAATTGTCATGTTGTGTCATATTTGGTAGTATTGTAGACTGTAGTATATTTATGCCGCTGTGTGAAACAATTTCTGTAAAGACTATCAAACACTATGGCATCACACCACACCACATTGACTTATTTGGCATTAAATTATGCTAATGGATATATATATATATATATATATATGTATTTAAATATCTAAATATATAATACAGATGGTAATACACGAATAAGAGGTAGTGATGATGCATTTGGGCAGCACATATATATAATATCTTGATGTTAAAATGCTTAAATGCTTCTGGTGTGTAAACAGGCTATAGATTATATCGGGCAAAAGTGTACAGTAATGTAGCCTATATTACATGCTGCAATGTTAATTTATAAAATTGAAATGTGAAAGATTTTAATAATATATATGTTACGTGTCATAATATCAAGGTATTTACTGTGATTAGATTGGAATGGGTTGAGATTGTGGAGCCACGGACAAAGGAGAGGATGTATGCCAACCTTGTTTCTGGGGAGTGTTTGTGGGAGCCTCCACCAGATGTCAGTATTAAGCACTCTACCGATGACCAATGGTAAGTCCTGCACCCCTTCTTTGAGATTTTAATTGTCATTTAGATTTTGGCACAAAACTGTTAATCACAACCGGTAGGCCTAGTAGATTTTAGGAAATAGGGCTAATTAAGGAATGATAAATAAAATATTTAATCAATTCTAAATATCGGTATTTGCTACTTCTAACAATCACATTCAGAAGTTGGTTCTTACCTAATTTTGTTATTTTTGTTATAGGTGGGAGCTGTATGACCAGAAAAGCTCCCGGTTTTATTACTTCAATGCAAGCCTGCAAAAGACAGTATGGCACAGGCCAGTGGATGCTGACATTGTCCCACTAGCCAAGCTGCAAACTATTAAGCAGCAAACCTCGCAAGATAGCAGAAAAAGAGAGGACGTTAAAATAGTTAAACACAGGTTTGTATTGTGATAGCAGTTTTTCATATTTTATATACATATATTCGATTTATTAAAAAAAAAATTTCTATCTATTTTTAATGCCATTAAATGTCAGCTCTTAAGGGGTGTCCTAAAATTGAATGTTGTTTCCTCTTTTGATTCAATTCATGAAATCATGAATTGTCCAAAAAGGCTATATGTCGTGCACTTACTTCCTGTAAATGACTTCTCTGTATCGAGAATCTACAAAGCTGTCTGGTAGAGCTATAAATAACCGGTCCAATTCAATTTAACCACAGAACTCTACATTGCCCACATAGCTGATTCATACACTATACATGTCATTTCTTATGGCATCCCAACTTGTTACAGTTTGGCAATTGTATTCATACAACTAAACCTCAAAATGCATTGTTTGATTGCAGGAGAACAACCGGATCTAGAACTAACAGCGGGAAATATGTAGCAAGGTACCGCTGTTTTTATTGAGAATAATTTAGTCCACTTCCTGTTCTTTTCTGTAATCCTAAATTAAACACCTAATAAAGTCTTACATGTCTGTGTGTGGGTGCTAATGCTGTAGGTGTTCTTTGTCTTAACATTTATATTTGTAGTGCCTACTGTGTCAAACAGTATGGATTTGTTCAAGGGTAGCATTATGTCTATATCTCAATCCTCGTTTACAAAATACTGATTATTCTACACAGGAATGAATCGACCAGTAGTGACAGTGATAATTTATCTGCCAGTCAGAGAGCGCAGGATATCCACAAAAGGAGACATCGTGCATCTGGAGGTAAAGCAAGAAGATCAACTGATTCCCAGGTAGGTTGGATAAAACATTAGAATTTGGGACTGAGAAAATATGAGCGTAATGATGCATGTTTTAGATATCGGCAACTGGTAATACAGAACAAGGTACTGGTACAAGTTTTTCGAGGTCAAATCCAACGTATGAAAACGTTACTCTCCCGATGCGTGCCAACCTGGCGGAAGATACGAACAACTGCTCCTCTGTAACATCCGACGGCCACGGTTCATTAGACTCGTCCGAAACAAGACCAAAACTACCGAAACTTTTGCAAGATAACGAGTTTGCCGACGATGTTTCCCCACTAAACGCAACCATGCCCGAACTCGGCTCCCCCCATAGCCCTCTAATGCATTCGCGGTCAAAATCGCATGACGCCGTCAACGACAGGGACGTACCTTTACGAAGCGACAAAACATCAGTCGAACGAACCGACGGTGACAGAACGTCAGTGCTGTCGAAAAGCCAAAGCTTCCCACAGCACAATGCCCCAGCTAAAAAAGGTGAACACATTTTTTAAACCAGTATGTTAAATCCAAATTTCATTCAATCCATTATTTGTTTAATAATTTGAAATTACATTATAAAAAAATTGTAAACTAATCTTTTCCTCTAGATTTTCGTTCGTCTAAGAAGCGTCCTTCAGAGGTGTCCAACATGGAATCGTTCGCCAAATCCAATCTCAACGTCCACAAGCGTGGGTTGCTGCGTAAGAAAATAACCATTCACACCATGCTATCTTGGACCAGAGACACCATCAAAAAACCAATGATCATGACAAAAGACAAGCATGTAAATATTGTTAATATGTGTATCGTCTTATTCCTTATGACTTAATAGTTTGTTGTTTCTTTCAAAATTAAACATAATTACAGAAAAATGGCATAAATAAGAGTTGACAAAATTGTACAAAGAAAACGATATGTCTAGTATTGTTACAACAGATACTCTTATATACTAAGGGAAATACAAGTTAATGCAGTAGTAAGTCAATCACTTGTATTAACATCAATCAAATTGTGTTGACAATTGTTGAATTTTTAACAACAAACAGTGTACAGTACAACAAATGCTATGTCGTTTTTTTTTCCCCCACTAATTAATATGTTAGTTATCAACGTATTTGTTTAAGTGCTATTTAGAGGTAATTGATCAATGTTTACTGTGTTGTAATAGTATTGGAATCCACTCATTCCTAACAAACAATTGTGTTTATTTCTTAGACAAAGAAGGACGCATGTGAAACATTTAAACTGATCCAGGCGTACATGGGGGACAAGAAGGTGAAAAAGGCTGAGAAACCTGAGATTGCCTTGGAGGTTATAACAAAAGGATGGCAAGGAACAGGTTTACAAATTATTATGTTATTTTATGACCTATATTACTGTAAAGAAAAGGATGTTCTTTGATTGATTTACTTTTTTAATTCAAACATGTAAGTGTTATATTTTATATCCCAGGTCTGAGAGACGAGATATACATTCAATTATGCCGACAAACGACTGGCAATCCAAAACCAGAATCCATGGAACGCGGTTTTGAATTACTCGCGATGTGTCTAGCGTTTTTCCCACCATCCACCAAATTTTATTCATATCTAGAAGGATACATTTGCACTCATCTTGATTCACAGGAAATAACAGGTGTGTGGCAATTTTTTTGTTGTCTTAAGTACCGATATATATATTTTACTAACATATTAAGATTAATAAATAGCATGTGTAATCTACTGAAATTCAGTTATGGTGACTCTAGGGAAATTACACAAAAATATTCATTTTCAAAGTGCTTTCTGTAATTTCTTGTGCAATTTTGATGTTTTAGATTTTCTGGGATGTAAATTTTTATTCTTGAATCCTTAATTTTGATGATGAGTTAAATGTGAACCCTCTTTACAGGTTATATAACCTGTTCCTTACACAGTAGCTTGTTTTGTACTACAGTATAAAAAATTACTTGTTTACTAAATGTTTTTCCAGGCGTTAATGTTGCGGTTTATGCCGAGGTCAGTTTCAAAAGACTGGAGAAAATTATACAAACTGGCGCGAAACGGGTAAGAGGAACCAACTTATTAATTGTATAGTCAATATTAACTAAGCATTGTGCAGTATGACGTAATGTAGTAGTTGGGTACATCATAAATACTTAAGTAATTATAATTATGTTCACTAATTTTACCAGTAGACCAAAGTTGAAAGATTAAGCGTTTATTCCCTGTAATTTGTTCTGTTATGACATAATCTGGACCTAAAGGGTCATTGGTTGAATGAAATTACAAAGTTAAGAGAAAAATATCTGTAGAGCGAGTTGAGCACTAAGATTGAAGTCAAGTGCTTTTAAGTGCAGGAAAACCATGGCCATAGTGGTTGCTGGATACTTAAAATATTCCTATAACTGGATGTTTGTAATTCGAATTGCCCATTTTATCCAATATTTTTAAAACCTTTCCTGATAATCTTGAGATGAAAAGTTAAAAACTTATTTGTTTCCAGGGCCAGAAGAAGCCCACCCTTGATGAAGTGGGCCAGTCACAGCGGTCAATTTTCAACCCATCCATGTTCGGGAACACGTTGGATGAGGTCATGGAACTACAGTTGGAAAAGTAAGTTCCAATGATTACGAATCACAAGTTGTGATATTTTGATGCTGCTTTCCCAACTTAGTGTAATGCAGCTAAATGCAGCTTATGTTGGGGCCAAAGTTATGATGAACCAACCAATTGTTTTAAAGTAGCTAAATGCAGCTTATGTTGGGCCAAAGTTATGATGAACCAACCAATTGTTTTATATTAAGAGTTTGTTTGTAGTCTCCAATAGGCTAAAAATTCTTACTAAATCCATTAATTATTGTGATAAGTAATAACGACACAGCTGAAATTGCTATATAAAAATGGCAAAGTGTGCTAATACAGGTCTATTTTGCTTTTCCGTCAATATCGCCTTAAATATATTTTTTAACTTCTAAAATTAATTCCTGGTGACTAAACATGTTTCTCTTATTGTACAGTTTTGGAAAGTAATTCTTTGTGTTAATTTCTACAGGTTTCCAAACTACAGACTTCCATGGATCCAAACCACACTTTCCGAGCAAGTATTAAAGTTGGGAGGGAATTGTACAGAAGGAATTTTTAGGTAATCCATTAATTTCTATTTTAAGGTAAAGGTCAGTAGTGCAAAACTGCATTACTCATATGTAAAGCATTGTGACCCGCGTTGTCATGGATATCACTGCTATTGATGAGTAATGGTTTCTCCTTACGATAAAAAACGAACTTTCATGGAGTCATTTAATCATTAAATACATTTTAGAGTACCAGGTGACATAGATGAGGTGAATATGCTGAAGGTGCAAATTGATCAGTGGAATGTTCCAGAAAAATTGCATGATCCTCATGTGCCAGGTTTATGTCTTATCTGTTATTTAACTTTAGGTTTTATGTTTGTAAAACAAGTGTTGTTTAAAAGTATAAAATGTTTGGAAATCTATTTCCATGTATAATTTCCCTAAACAGTTGAATTATTGTAACAAAATCTGTAAAAAATTATTAAGTAATTATATCTTGTATGTTTATATCAAATTGTATTGTAACACAAAATTTTAGTCGATGATGTATGTTATCCCAAACAGTATACATATAGCATGCTGCTGATCAGTTAAATAATGACCACACATCGCCAGGTTCCTTGCTTAAGCTTTGGTACAGAGAATTAGCAGCTCCACTGATACCAGCCGACTTCTATGACGCATGTGTGGAAACCTTCAATGACCCAGATGCTGCCATCAATGTGGTGTATAGCTTGCCTGAGATCAATCGGCTCTGTCTGTCCTACCTCATTCGATTCCTTCAGGTGATTTTTTTTGCAGAGTGTTTTTTTTGTGGGGAACAGACAATTCTCTTGTCTTTAAAGAGCTCCTTTTTTATTACCTAAAATTGTCATCTTCTTAATTGTAGTCAGATAGTGTCGCCACAAAATAAATTTTACTGGTATCAAAATATTACCAAAGTGTTAATTGCGAAGCATTTCATAGTTCAAATGATGACATTAGGTGACCTCATTAAACTTTGTGCTTTCCATAGATCTTCGCTCAGCCTGAAAACTCAAAGATCACGAAAATGGACGCCAGCAACTTGGCGATGGTTATGGCTCCAAACTGTCTGCGATGCGAGTCAGAGGATCCTCGGATCATCTTCGAGAACACGAGGAAGGAGATGTCCTACATCCGGACCCTCGTTCAGTATCTCGACACCTCCTGGTTAGACGGTGTCAAATAGAACCAGATACTTTGCAACACCGTTGGTGCCTATGCGTTCTGCAAATATCTCAAGTATTCTGGAAACTTCCTTGCTGTTCGAACAGCATTGACAGAGCAAAGAAAACTGCTGGAAATGTTTCTACATTTTAAATTGACAAGTCCTATCTGAGCTTGATTATTGTTAACTCACGTACTTCCATATCTATTTTGTTTCTATTAAATGACTTGAAAATTGTTTCCTCCAAATTCTGCAAGAGAAGACTGTTTTTTTTAATCTAGCACACTATTAAACTTATTTAAAACTTTCCATTCCATATTCAAAATAAGTTGAACAATTTATTGTTTACCCATGACCTTTGTTAAATCATAGTCTTGCTGCTACCATAAATGGCATGGTGTTTTTTTAATGTATTGTTTTTTTTCCATTGTATCTTATTTTTTTTCTGCAACAAATTAAGCCTGTTGCATGTTTTTCAGTGTTTTCTATCGCACGCTAAATCGAATTTGTTCAGAATGATTATTTTTTTCACTGTGTTTTGTGATCATTTCTTCCCATCGTTTAAAGTGGCTTTACTGCAAATAAAGGTTATTCAGATTATTTTTAAGTACATGTGTTAAGTGCAGCTTAGTTTTAGATGCATTATGCTCCAAAAATATTTACATTTCAATCGGTTTCATGCATTTCATCCCAAAACATGAACCTTTAATAGTACTAGAGTAAATCTGGAAGTTCTTAAATATAACCTGACTAAATTCTTTCTTTGTACTCAAAAGAGATTGGCTTTAGGTACTGGATGTGATTACTAATAAAGGTAGTTTAGAACATCAGGAGTTGAGCTTTACCTGTATTTTTAGTTTAGCTGTGTAGTGGTGTATAAATTTAGCAAATATTACAAAAAAGGGGTGTCGTGTACCAATGGAATAATTTATTTTGGCGAAGAGGTTTCTAAGGGTCACGTCTTTGTTTTACTTGTATGTTTAGGGTCACATCATTTTTGTTTTCTTGCATGTTATTTCATTTTGAACAATTGCCAGAGATGCATATCAGTTTGAGCGGTCAGGGTTAGGATCAAACCTAAAATCTTCTGATTGCTGTAATAAACTTAACCGAATTACTCTAACAAGCAGGTTCCAGTAATCCAAAAAGTATTAATACATATACCATTGTTAAAAGTTTATTAATCCGATTGCACTTACAACTGCATAATTCACCATAACAAATCAGCAACCCACAGTAAAAACAACTTTGGGTGAAAACTCCCGATAACTTAACACCTCAGGGTTGGATTGGTTGGACAACGTCCTTCTGAGTTCACCTCCCATCTTCTCCACCATGCTTGCTCTATGAGCCGCCATTCGTCGCAACCTCACGTGATATTGACCAATCAACAGAAAAACCAATATGATTTCAAAATCAACAGATGACCCAGGTGCAACCTGTGATTAAAAATGTTGACTGATTGCCCTACTCAGTCACAGCAGTACTTGATGTTGCATAATAATTATGCAAATTTGAAAACTAATATTCATGTTAGAATCCCTTAGCAATAAAACATAACCTCGTTAGATATAAATGTCCCTGAAAATGTTTGCCTTCTAAAGATAATTTTCCAAAATAGTAAAAAATAATGCAAATTTTACCTCTTTAAAACACTGTCCTTGGCATCCAACGCATATCACACTATCAGCCATGTTCCATTCTCTGAAACCATTTTCCTGGTCTTGATAAATTTCTAACTCGACATCCAAATGGCTGATAGTGAGTTCTGTGGGCAAGAATAATCTAAATGGTTTTCAGGTCAACCAGAAAAAAAACATCGGCCAAATAACTGGTGAAAATAACATATGGATAGAAAAAAAGAAACTGAGCTATGCAGCTAATTGCCATGTAGAATTTTATCATATAAAATCTTTAGTGTTCGTTTTACATTTATTGCTATACACGCAGAGACCTCCAGCCATAGGGTTGCACATGTACCTGTGACGTTTTTCAGAAGTAATGTTGACAGGGTATGGTTCTCCTACAACTACGTTGTATTGCTGACTCTCTGTCACATTATCTCCATTAACGATGAACTCTGCAAATTATGCTGGTAAACAAAACAAGTACAACACAGAAATCTTAATCAAAGCTTGCTAATTACTTTAAACAAATCGTGGTTATGGCGCTGTATGATGTAATTAAAGTTTAGTTTTTGTTTATTTTTTGTTTCCACAATGAAAACATGAAGAAGGACCTTTGATAAAACTTTGGAAAACGGGAAAAAACGGCAAAATGATAGTCATTTGAACACGTCTATAAATGCAATAAATTATTAAATTTCCTTATAATCAGACAAGGCCGCTAACCCCGCCCCCCCCAAAAAATAAATAAAATAATGTCTATAAAAAAATTACACTAAAGCTTAAATTTGTATAATTTTTGTGAAATTACTCAACTAAAGAAACTCTTCAGTCCAACATGACGTTATGTTGACATGAAACCAGCATTTGTATTGCCTCGGGGGAGTTTCAGGGTTTAAGGAATGTGTGATGTTTTTTCAATTCCAGTCCATAATTGAGTTCAAAACACACAAAAAGACAAAACACACAGAAGATTCTAAAAATCTTACCCCAATGCACAGGAGCAGTGACCAAGTTTACAAAGCTGGCCACACTCAAGTCACAAGTTGAGATGTTGATTTTACCTTTCCCGCAACTCCATGCCCGCTGAAAAATTTTAGGTAGGTATAACTAACAAATTAATAACAAATTAACCACACCCCTCCAGGTAGCGTATATTGAAAACATAAAAGTTGTAAAACTTGATTTCTATACCTTTAACCCTAGACTGTATAAAACCTTTGGTAAAGAATTTAATTGTTTTCTAAATAAATCTTACTCATTGTCTGACCCAATGATATCATACAAGTCTAACTAAATTACAACAAAGTCCAATATTTAGGAGAAATACACAATGCAATAGCTTTGGCATTCTGTGGGTGCTCTGTACTAAGCAACAAGATATGTACAAACAAGTTTGCTTAAACAGGAGAATCTTTCCTCTCCAACTTGCCTCCACTTCTCCATTCCAGAGACAATGTTCCGTTGAGTTTGTTCTGAATGACATCTTCACTGCTCACCACTTCGACCTTCGATTGACCAGAATCCAGCGACAAAGATTTGTTATCCACCGCTGAAGAGCTGTCCATCGTGGAAGTGGGGATGTTCAACTTCAGTTTCACACTCTCGTTGGGATCCAAGTCAGCAAGTACAAGGTGACCATTTTCTATCTAAAATGCGAGTTAAAAGCTGTTGAAACATATATTTTATATTGTGTCGCGATTCTATCACATAATACAGGTTGCATGCTTTCTCTGGCAGACTTGCTCCTGAAGTTGACTGGTTTAAACATCACCTTCACCACTCCATATTGGCATTCCTGTGTGGGTGTATGTACTTAATATAACTGCCACACTGTACTAGCTCTGACATGTCATTCATGGGTATATTCTTGTACAACAACTGTGGTTGCTTGGCATCGGTCTAAAAATGATGCAAAATAATTAAAGTCTTTTTAAATGTGGAGTGCTTAAATTTGTGAACATTGATTGATGTTAATTTGCACCCCAGCTAAGGAAAAAACATGAAATACCCCTGGTAGTGTTGGTTCAATCACGTTGCTACTGTTCAGTTTAAAAGAGGTTATTCTTATGGTGTCTTTGCAGTTGTTCTTTATTGTCATCGACGTGACGCAATTCATCTGACTGCAAATATATATGGTAAATACTTTAGTAACGATAACAATTGCCATCGATTTGACATAGTTTAGTGTGAAATTGTTCACCTTATTATTTAAACTTAATTGGATCATCTTTTGCAATACCTGGGAGAAGGAAATAACAGTCATTATTGGTCACAGCATGGGTAAAGTTTCCATGCTAGCCAATATTTTTAGAAAAAGTTATACATTTTTAGATTGTTTAAAAAAAATAGGTTGCCATTGATTACTTTACCACCATGCTAATCTATGGCAAAGTGGGAGCATATTGGTTAGGAAATTGTTTTAATGCAGAGGTGAGGATTACTGGCTTGCCCATGGACACAACCACAATTTAATGTCTGAAGCGGTAATCCAGACGCCACATTCGACCACAATACTTAACACATAGACATAATAATGTCAGACGAACCGTGACGCTGCAGCGACAGTAAGCTCGGACACTGCAAGACAAGTTTGTAAATTCACCACAAGTTTCACTGTAAGTGACCGACACCAGTTCTCATTTGCAGCTTCTTCGCACGAGTATTTTATACGAAGCTCAGTGAAGCAGCTCTGGAAATCTGTGATCGAATTTAATTTAACACAAAAATCAGTTTTAAAATCTGGGTCAATATTTTTGTATATAGTCAAAATAAGCGTTGTGCAACTGGATGATATTGCATGTGTCAAAAAAACAGGACTTACACACCCAGGAACACCACAGACTTTTCAATGCAACACTACAAGCCTCACCATCCAGTTGTATTTCAATTTGGTTATTTCAGGTGATCTCAGGTGGTATAACCTTAAATTTTAATCAATATAATGAATCTGTTGAGGCAAGGAACTTTGTGTCTTTTATTTTTCTCACCAAATTTCTCTGTTTGCTCAGCAGCCTCCATGTAAACTGGGATTTGTATCGTTCCGCCTGGGTGCAGAGGAAGTTTTGATTGGATTTCATCGTTGCAGCATCTTGCAGTCAGCCACTGAGGCTTGGATTTCTTCATTGTGGTACAAGCAGATGACGCCGCATCTTTCGTTGAGTTAAGAGGTTGGCATAGAAACACATCGAGCAGATCTACGGCCACTTTCCCAGTGTTTGTGAAGGGAATGTGCAACTTTTTACTGCCGTATAAACAATGGTTAGAATATCAAATCTATTTTAACACACTTAGAACTTACATTTCTTCCGAGTATAAGTTAAGCTCAAGAACTTCTTTTTTCTTTTCAGAAACAGTCGAGAGACTTATAATTTCTCTCTGAAAAGGAGTTTTTTTAAATAAATTGATTTGATGAAGCTTAAAGAAGCAACATAGCGGTACCTGCAGCACCGGCAATGCTGGGGTGATTTCCACTTCAAACTGATCAAGCGGGGATCCAATCCAAATCACGAAACATTGCATTGTGACTTAATGCCGTACACCCAAGACTCATAACCTGTTTTTACCAATAAAAGAATATGTTATTGCAGTTTATATGTAGAAGTTTGATTTTGTCAGATTTTAAATAGCTGCATTAACAGGAATTTTTTTTAAAAAATGTTACAACCAAATGTCATTTCCATGAAAGTTAGTTTAGCCTTGTGACTCAGTAAGTTAATCACTAATTTAGACCAATTCCACTTGTAATGACAAGGCATTGCATCCAGATGATTTAAATAAGTCGAACAAAAAAATGCAGCAGTAAGAAAAAACTAATTTTATACAATGAAAACTTTGTGTCAGCAACCCAAATAAGGTGCCACAGTATTTTCTTCTCTGACATGTCAACTAACCAGTAATTACAACGGTTCCAGGTATTTTTGGCATCACAACAACTGTGGCTTCAACAGCAGAATCTTGCGGAATATCCAACGACACTTGGTGACATTCCAGTACTTCTGTGGTATCAGTGTCCACTGCTTCGCATATTAACTTCAACTCGGATACATGTAGACTGTGGCAACGCAACGGGTTTCGAACCAGCATCCTTACTTCAGCCGGAGTGCCCACACACCACTTGAAATCTAGGAAACAAAAAGAAGATAAGATGTAGTAAACGATATATAAATACAAAGCATTGGATGTTAACTATCGATGTTGCACTGGGCTGCTACATAAAATTTGGCATGTAGCTTGAAGTCTACCACAAATTGTTTTCATAAAAGATTCAGTCATTGCTACAACCCAGTAGAAAATGGTGGTTATGCACACAGGATCAGTTATTTTAAGATAAAAATGAATGAATCTGGGATAAAGCCCAAAACTGGCCCTCAATTCAAAAATTCATCTATTTTTTAAATTTCACATGTGTTACCTATACACTGTTCCACCTTTTTCAGTGTTTGATATGTGGATGGGGTGAAAAGAAAAACACTATCTTTGTTCTGTTCGGTGGTTATCACTGTTGGTTGGGCACCGATGGGCAGCGGCTTCGGTGCTACTTCTCTGTAATTGGTGTATGAGAGTGTAAAAATATCATGAAAAGTTTAAGGCTTTTTCTAAAATCATTTCCTATGTAAATTAATTCCAAAACAGTTTAAACATAGATCTTTAGAGCTAACTTACCAACCAAGAAAGTATTTTACGAGCAATTTTTGTCAAGTTTGTTTGTCATTTTGTCTTAAGATGTTTAAGTAATAAGACAATGCTATTAAGCCACACATAATAGTAAATACTCACAAAATGCACGGCAAATTGATGAGGCACATTGGAACGGCATCAGGCAATGACTGCTCAGGCATCAAAGGCTTCCCGGCAAATTGCTCCAAACCTGCACAAATCTCTTTCTCCTCACTTTCCGATAGAAACTTATGCATGTGCATGAGCAAGTGGACCATATACCTAGA